>FMBT01000052.1:0-46821 GCA_900095095.1 Fragilariopsis cylindrus CCMP1102
TGTCAGACCTAGATTCAATGCACAATCATATGATTAGTAGATGACTTTCATTCTTCAATATTGTATAAACGACATTTTTTGATTTCATATGCTATAATATCAAGTAGATCAAATCACAGGAGAAAAGTATGAGATTCTTTCGTTTTCAGATGTAAGCTATACCCACTACGATGAGCTTTATTTTGTTTTATAGCAAGACATCAACTCTCAGGGCACGCAACACAAGCGCAACAAATTCCAAGAGATTATTTTGTTAAAAAAAAATCAACTGAAACGGAACCAAGGGATAACATCGGGCATATTGTCGTACCAGAACGGTATAACTCCCGCATACCTTGTATTCCAGGCGATTGCTATTCTACCAGAATTTTCTAACCCCATAATAATAATAAGGTTGAAAAACAAACGTAACAGATGACACAATAATTGATAGTAAAATACGCATCCTGACTAATTTGTGGATTCTTTCTCTCTCTCTCTCATTCTATTGCCTGATCATTATAGTATTGGAGGACTTACCGTTCATTTTCCTCGTCATTTGTCTTATCTTGTGTTTATTTATTTATTCGTCGGCATCTGTCCGTCTGTCAATGAAGATAAAAAGCAAAGGATTAAAATTAGATGCATTCGATGTGATGTGCGAACACTTGTGACTCTCCTTTCAGTGGTTTGCAAAAGAAAAGTGTCTGGGATCGTAGTCATTCTAGCGACTAGCTTTTATATTTGTTTGTTTGTTTCGATTCGATCATCAAACAACCAATTGTGATAGGTTGTTACGAATGAAACAACATGCTTGTCGCGTCTTTGATGTGCATTAATTTAAGGTTTCAACTTACTTTTCTCGTGGTTGTTGGCCTACAAGTTGTTGTTGTAACCCTACCGCCGTACATAGTTGGAAAATAAAATGAATGTGAGGAACTAACTTGAACGAATGAACCAATCCATCACATCAAAAAAGAAATTCATTACTCGAAGATGTACAATTTTTTAGTAGAGCGATAGTTGGCCATCGAAAGATCTGAATACGTACGTCGTACGTACGTGCGGTTAAAATATTATTCACTGTAAAAGAAATTTAATCTGTAACAGGACCAATTAAAATGAAATTACAAACACATGTACCCCACTGCAAAAGATTGTGACTATACTGTAATGGAACCACTTCCAGTTGTAGTCTCTAATGACAAAACAAACAAAACAAAACAAAACAAAACAAAACAAAATAAAACAAAAAGTATCATTCATGGCAGTGCAGAACTCATAAGTGGGACTCAGCTTTACAGACCCCCCTTTTACTTTGCTGGTTAATTTGAAGTGTTAGATAGGCAATATGCGCTCTATTTGTTAAGGTATAAATAAGACGTCTGTCACACAACTAGTAGTATATTTACGACTACAAGCATACTTTTAATAATAATAAATCATTTCTACTGAGAATTAATTGTTTTCGTCAGTCGATCTCGTTTGCGGTTCCTTTTGTTGACATGATGGTAAAGATATACCAAACTCTGGGGAGTCACTCCACTAATTTTTGAAGCTTCTGCAAAAGTTCCGGGAAGGACAGAATTTAGCTTTTCTATCTCTTCGTTTGAAAATGTTGGAAATTGTTTATGCTCATAAGTCAGATCTGGTGGTATTCTCATCCCTTGGGCCTTTCTCCACTCTCCATATCTCGATGCTGTCGATCGACATACGAACTATACTTCACAATTGCTTCCACGGAATCAGAAACTGAAGCTGGAGAGATAGTCAATTTCTCGCTATCTGAGTCTTCTGAGCTGGTTTCTTGCTGATCCATTGTGACCATAATTTCCTCCACATTACGTAGTGTCACATGAGGCATTTGTAAAATTTCTTCTGCTGTCTTCTTCGTACCAGTTTTTTTGCTCATTTTCGATCCTCCCATTAATTCTTTTCCTCCCAAAGAAGCCCATTCCGTAACCTTCAAATTAAATGAGCGTAATTTCTGAATTCTATCCTCAATTAGATGTTGCCTTGCTTCCACCGCTGCGACGCGTTCTTCATCAACGACTAATCCAAAATCTTTCCCCTTTTGTGTCAGCCGTAAATCTGCGTTATCTGCTCTAAGAGAAATTCGATATTCAGCTCGTGAAGTAAACATCCGGTAAGGTTCTGAGGTACCTCGGGTAACCAAATCATCAATCAAAACACCGATGTAACCTTCGTCTCTCCAATAATAAATGGTTTGCTACCGGCTGAAATCGCAGACCGACCGGCATTTGCACCTGCAGACAAAACTGTGAGAGAACGAAACGGACAGAGACAACAAACATTTCCAAACGGAATTAAAACGACAACATACCTGCTACTATACCCTGAGCTGCAGCCTCTTCGTAGCCTGTCGTCCCACAAATTTGTCCAGCAAGATACAAACCTGCGATTTTCTTTGTTTCCATTGTATGCATTAATGATATTGGGTTAACAAAATCATATTCTACATCATAACCAGGCCTGACGATTTCTACCTCTTCTAATCCTTTCATGCTTCTCAGAATCAAAAGCTGGATTTCTTCGGGATAGGGTCCACTCATTCCATTGGGATAAACGATATCTGTTTTCAACCCTCTGGTTCCAAAAAACAATTATGTCCGGTTCGTTCCGGAAATCTTTGAACTTTTTTGAAGATGCTCGGACAGTAACGAGGTCCATTCCCTGATCCATCCTTTCCATCATAGATTGGCAGACTGCTCTCGTATTTCATGACCAATTTATGCGTTTCTTCATTAGTTGCCGTTTGATGACAAGTGATAACCTTTCCCTGAGCCACCATAGGAGGCTGTTCATCCTTAAATTGCAGTAAATGTGAGAAAGGGGTTGCCGGGATTTCGGATGGCTGCGGTAAAAGAACATCCCAATCTATAGTAGTTCCATCTATTCTCGCAGGAGTGCCTGTCTTCAGCCTTCCCAATTCAAAATCGTGGCGAGCCAAAGTTTTCGCCAAGCCCACTGAGGGGGGTTCAACTTCTTCAGAATCTCGTAAATGGCGTCCTCCGCTGTATCTTTCGTGACCGAGCATTAGAACACCTCTTAGGAAGGTTCCAGTTGTGATTACAACAGCATTAGAGGTCAATTCACTCGTTGAACCATTTTGTTCTATATAACTCCTCGAATTTGAGACTTGCTTCTGCTATTCTCATTAGACGAGTCTAGAATCAGCCTAGAAGGTTCTTCCAGCAACAAATCTTGAACACTAGCCTCGATCAGGTCTAAATTTGGATAATTTTTCAGTGTCGTCTGCATGCTAGACTTGTATAAATCTCTGTCCATTTGCGCTCTAACAGTGATTATCCAGAAATTGAAACAATACATTTTAAGGGAAGTCAGCGCAATGAGATACATCGAAGCGAAAAATCAATAGCCACATAGATTAAATATAATATAATGATACGAAATTTTCATGATAGTTTTGTTACTCTGTCCTCACCTCGGTCCTCTCACAGCTGGGCCTTTGCGTCTGTTCAGCATTCGACTAGTAGAAAGCAAGCAAGGAATATGAGGATAAGCAACAATAGTGAGTAGTGAGAGGGGAAAATACGCATGAAAGAGTTGGAATCGCCGCCTTAACGTACTAATGAATCCCCGCATCATCTGCAACTTTTCCAATCAATCCATCGAGGGCATCTATTTCCCTCACTAAATGACCCTTGCCGATTCCTCCGATGGAAGGATTGCAGCTTAGTTCTCCAATTGTATCAAGTCTCTGCGTAACCAAGGCAGTCTTCGCGCCACACCTCGCAGCAGCGGCAGCCGCATCACATCCAGCATGTCCACCTCCCACAATGATTACGTCGTAATCAGCAGACATGGTAGCTCCATCCAAGGAAGTAGAGGTAGTAAAGAATGACGCAAACGGCGATATCTTTGACGACAGGGAAGTCACACCTGTTGGTGTAACAGCTCTACGCGATGATGTAGAGATAAAAGCTAGCGTCGAAGATAACATGCTTACAGACAACGACAGAAGCAAAAAATTCACGAAATAAATGTGTTTCCATACCATATCTGATGATGATTGATAGCCGAACGATAACAATATTTGACAGGCTCAGGGTATAGTCCGGTGTAAGGAGGTCGAACACTATACTTTTCTTGAAGTCGTTAAACTACTAGTCTAGCTGCCGTACAAGCTTGTAGTATTGTACAGTAGTGTTGGTGCTGATTGATGAATCTTCTATTCTGATGATGGATAGAAGAAGTTCTGTACAAGACAGCAGCTAAAGAATGAGGGAGACAACATTCTACATAATTCTATTTCGAGAATTAATGATTAATGGTGTTGGTAAATTCTAAAGCAAAATCGAGCGAAAAAGCTATTTTTCTGCCCCCCCCCCGCCCCACCCACAATCGTGACTAAAATAATAAATTGATCATGAAACAAGATTGTAGGATCTGCTGTGCATAAAATATGGAAGAAAAGGGTATTGCAGTAACGTTACTGCGCCAATAATAATCTCCACCCAGTATATACTGTAGGTACTAATTAATTTAAAGTACATGATTAAGCATACACATCGAATTGATCAATGGTAAGAGTTACACCTCTTTCTTAAATACATTATTAACTTTTATGATGAGATTTGGGTGCACCTATCTGATATGCTGGGCTGTTGGCAGTTGCTCAGTCTTTCTTCCCATTTGTATCATGAAATAAATCCATGGAATCTAAAATTATAAACTACTGGTATCAAATTAAACTAAATTCATTAAAATAGCAACACTTGTGACAGCACTTTTTTGAACTGCATCTATAAGTCAACAAACTACAAAACAGGACAGAGTGCAACATAATACAACAACCCCCATAATAAAATGATTACTACAAGATGATAATGAGAAGAAAATGACAGGGAATTCTTTTTTTAAGGTCACAAAATTTCAAATGATAGCATATATGCACTCGTGATTAAATATTTTTGTGTTTCGATCGATGTAAAGTGCGGTCGGTGGTCAGTCAGTGCGCCATATTATTTATATTAGCTAAAACATTTAAAATTGAAATGATTGTAGTGTTGGATTATTGAATGCACAACAAATAATGTTTCAGTAGTGAGGGAAGTTTAAAGTTTATCAAAAGATATTGACTATGAATGATACAGATACGAATAGGCCGTCTAAGGCCATGATGCTAATGCTCGCACCGGTGAGTATTGGGTTTGATCTTTCGTAATACTTGCATTGAATATATTGGGTGGAGATACGTTGAGTTCAGATTGAATTAACTGCGTGCCGAGTATGTGGATGATGATGTACTATACTTCGTCTACCTACTTTTTTTAGCTGATGCGTCTAACATAATTTTAATTGAAAATTCGACAGGATGGCTACTACGCCTATTTGAACATACCCAAATGTCGTAGTAGTACTGGCAAAGAAACCGATCCGTTATTACAAATAGACCTAGATCTTGTCAAAAAGAATTATCGCAAACTCTCAATCAAACATCACCCGGACAAGCCCGGTGGTGATGCGGATACCTTTCGAGTCTTGAAACGAGCACAAACAGTATTATCAAATCCAAAATTACGACAGCAGGTGTGTACATGCGTCATGCTGCGTTGATCTCCTTAGTATTAAATACAGTACCTATTGTTTTCTTCTCTTTGTTTTGTTTTTAAATGTTCTTTCGTAACAAGCAAGCATTCACTTGATATTCATCACTTCTATTGTTCTTTCCAGTATGATATATTAGGGATAGACTTGGATGACGATGAAGTAGAGCAAAATGGTGTTGGTAGTGCAGAGAATGAGAATGGAGAGGGTGGACCAGAACCACAAACTACCTCTCAAGGGATTGTCCAGGAGATTGCAAGTTTGGCTCTAACATCAGTACTGCAATTAGTGGTTCGAACAGGTGCGTAAATGCTGTATGCTGAATTTGATATCGTCAAATACAGCACTTTTTTTTGGGTATTCGTCCCTAAATTTACATTATTTCTTAAATTGTTCTTCGTACAACAACACGTCTCTCAACACGACAAATTTTCAAATCTTCACAGCCCTTTTAGGGTCAATCTCTTTGATCGTTGTTCGGTATAAGTTAACACTCTTCCCTGCATTAGCATTTTTAGCATTCATCGCCTATAAGGTTCGTTCTGCATCAGCTTATAATACGCTGGAGATGTTGTCCCCATTTTTAATCAGTATTGGAATAATTATCATGTATCAATCGTCATCGGGTAGCTGGAATATCACTACTGGAGATGGCAAGGGCCAGAGCAATCACTGGCTATTGTACTGGTTAGGGGAATCTATTCTCATATTTATGTTTACGTACAATTCCATGGTGGAAAAGCCATCTATGTCGAATCCTATATATGTGGGTGCCATCCTTGTTTTTGGAATAGTAGCTGCCCTGTGGTTTCGCGGAAAGTTTTGGAATTATGCAATTATTATTGGATTAGAAATTTTCGCGGCCATCTTCATCGCCGTTTCTTTTCCTGTCTTCGAAATGATTCTGGAGGCTATTCTGAATGATAAACTTAAAAAGGTGGGTGAAAAATACGAGCTCAACACAAATGCATGGAACGTTACTATAGAAGTGACAATACTGATAGTGGAACCAAATAGATGTTCAGATGTCAATCAATAGATGATTTGAACGACTTTACAATATAAGGTAGTGATGGCTGAAGCATTGGTTGCTCTGAGTAATTTTTGCTTGTGAGGGTGCACAGTTGAAGTTCGTAATAATATGTTCCGTTTTCTTCCAGTCAGTCGGGGAATGCTCTTCGGCGTCCTGGAAAGATCCTATGATAATTTTTTTAAGGCGCGAAGAGCTAAGCGATGTACAATTGAAAGTATGCATATGATACTGAGTGGTCATTCTTCTATACGCACACGTACCGGGGGTAGATCAAAGAAGAAATTTCGAGTATCCTTGTCGTGCTGGTTAAAGTAGCAACATTTCATTTTAACAAAATATAGAGAAGTGTCCTGCTATATTCCACATTGTCGCAAAATTACATATAGAATAATGTAGCATTTCAACAACTTTAAACTACAGTGCACGCCTAAACATTGTTATAGATATCGTTTGTAGTGTCGGTATCATCCAGAAATTCAAACATGCTTAAAACGTCTCATTTATCCAATTAATTTTGCAGCAAAGAAATATACTGTTCACTATGCACAGAAATAGACAACCTTGTCGTCCTTTGGACCAACTATCGTAATAATTTGGGCTTAATTGTGAAATTGTATCATCTCCTTTACATTTTAAGACTGTTGGCATTGTACGCCTTGTCGTCCATCTTCGTCGTCACTGTCGTACTCGCTGCTGAGTTCGGCTCCACCCTTTCCAAAGTGTCGAAGATCAGCTTCTACCATGAAATGCTCTTCTACTTCACTTACATCGTGATCTACTTCCATGTTGGCATCCGGTAAGAGATCTCTCAATTTATCAACTACGTCCTTCTTCAACGATTTTGGAAATTCGATGTGAAACGCAACATAGAGAGATCCTTTGACAAATGGATTTCCTCGGCTGGGCATACCTTCGTTAGGAACCATCATCATGTAAGGCATGGAGCGGCCAGAATCCGGATCCTTTGATTCACTTTGAATGACCTCACCAGGTTTCGTCTTGATTATAACGTCTCTACCATCTAGGTGGTTGAAACGCAGCTAAATGAATCGAGGAGAAAAGAGGAATACGAAAAGTGAGAAACCACGCGGTATAATATTCCGGCAAATAGAAAGAAGCCGTAATGATTTATCATTCATCAATATCATCAGTAGGAAATGCATAGTTATTATTATGTTTACAGTTGTATGGTAAAAATTAGAACTTACCGAGAATCCGGTTAAAGCTTGATTAAGACTGATATTTTGCATGATCAACAAGTCTGCTCCTTTCCTCTTGAACAAATCGTGTTCTTTCTCTTGTATGATGAAATTGACATCCCCGGTTTCTCGTCCTGGTACTTCATCAGCCATTCCCCGGAAAGTAATCTTTTGGTTATTTGCCGCACCCTTTTCCACGTGGACTTCAACTACCTTTCTTTCGTTCTTGGTTTTTGCGTTGTAACCCTGTCCTGAACATTCGCCGCATGGTCTATACGAATTAGGATTTTATTAGAGAAGTAGAAAAGATAAGGAAGATTATGTAAGCTAGGAATATTAAGAAACAAATTATGATCCCTTTCGAACAAATTAACGAGCGATAGAATCGATCGTCGAACGAGCGATTAAAAAAGATAAATCACTTACCGTTGCATCTGCGTGATCATGCCGGGTCCTATTTGCCGCAATTCCATTACGACTAGAAAGAAACAAACAAGAAAGAATTTGGTGGCAATTTGAGGTGGTTAGTTTTTTTCTGGTTCTTTCCTGTTCCAATCGATAATAATGGATACATACGAACACGCTTTGCTCTTGGAATAAAACGGCTAAAATTGTATTAAATCTTACCTCCTTGTCCGCGGCATGCTGAGCACACGTTGGAATCTCCGACGATCACCTTTCGGAAGATAAAATTACAACAACAACAAAAAGTGCAGAAAAGTGCAAAAAATTTAGCAGAAGCAAATTGGGGGGGGGGGGGGGCTCTGTTGATATTGGGAGAGAGAAGGAAAGAAAAATCATCATAATTCAATTTACGCACCTTTCGGTTGATTGCTAATTTGACCATTTTTCCGTTATATAGATCTTCCAAGCTGACTTTGAGGGGATGCTGGAGACTATTATTCAATTCATCACGTCGATAAATATATCATACCCCATTGGTTGGTTGAATAAATAGAATCAACAACAAAATGCAGAAAAGAGCAGAAAAGTTAGGTTGAAGAAACAAGAAAAAAAAATTGAAAATCTGTTGATATTGGAGAGAAGCATAATAGTTCATTTCACACGCACCTTGGTCCTTTACGGGGACCGGGACTTCTTCCTCTTCCGCCGCCACCAAAGAACATGCTGAACAAATCTTCCCCACCAGCACTAGAAGGTCCTTCGCCATTTTGTTCCACTCCCTCGAGACCATACTTGTCGTAAATTTCACGTTTCTTAGGATCTGACAGAATTTCGTATGCTGTGCGATTAATTAGGTTATTGTTATGTATTGTTATCGCTGGTGTGAGTAAATTATAATGGGGCAAAGTAGAGGAATGGAATTGCGAGTTCACTAGATTTATTTTTAAAGACTATCAAACTTCCGGGAAAAATCCAACAACGAAGATAGATAATAAGATAAGACAAAAAAAAAAAACGAAACGTACCGGCATTCACTTCCTTAAAAAAGTGCTCATCACCACCCTTATCAGGATGATGTTTCAAACAAGATTTTCGGTACGCTTTTTTCAGCGTCTTCGCATCGGCACTCTTTTCGACGTCAAGTACCTCATATAATTTAGTTGTATCAACTTCTTTGTTGCGTCCTCCGGGCATGCCTCCTGGCATACCACCAGGCATACCACCGAAAGGATTTCCTCCACCAAAGTGCATAGTATTGTCGTGTCTATAGTTTCGATATTCACAGCGTTGGTACGGTGAACAGATTCTACAAATGCAATTCCTCTAGTGTTGTATGTTCAGAGTTCAGAATTCGATATTGTAATGTAAAAAAATTTCATTATTTTTCTACTTTCCGCAACAAACAAAAAGAGGTTTTTTTTTCCGCGCCTAGTCACGCGGGATAAGAAACGACTATTTCATACTATTTGGATTTTTACAGTAACTAACTATAAATAAATAATTAAAATTAAGGGAAGCTTATGAAGCAGGCACTGGTTTGCTGTTCCTCCAACGCAATCAATTCTTACAGAGGTGCCATTATAGAACTAGACTAATTATAGACTACTTGTGCCTCTAATCTAACTGGGTGCCAGATCTTTGTGTACAGTGGTGTGGCCTTAGCTGCCCCTTATTACTTGCAGAAGAAGAAGTTAAATTAATAAATATCCATATTATTATTCTTATGGAGGTGCAAGTTTCAAGTGGATCTGCTCATGATATTTTACATTTTAGCTTCCTTTGTGTAGTTTTCTTTGTCATTGATTTGTGGTTAAATCAAATAAAAGAAGGTGTTGTGTCAACCAGTATTATGAGTGTTATACTGCTGCTATGCTACTGTCTGATGAATCAACACGGCTCAGTTGAAACTTTCACTTGATCAAAGCTCAAAAATGTAAGGCATGAAAGTGTTTGTGAAGAGAGTACTACATGTCAATTCTGTATATTACTTATCTATTACACTATTATTCAATTTGGAATCCTCCTCTCTTATGCACCTCTTGTGGCGATTCAAAGATGTGCCTGTCATCCCTATATAACCTCATAGGATCTCCCTCAACAAACCAGATTCAACCAAACTATATCTCCCTATTTTAAATGTATTGTGCGCTAAATATTGGCACCTCTCTGTTGTTGTATTATACCGGCCTATACTAATGGAGGTACAGTCAAATGAATTCCCAATGTCATGTTGGTGTAAATGATTTTCTATTCAAATTCTTGATGCACATAAAAAAATCTTCCTCAACGCAAGGTATCGTGTGCGCGATTGAAAATGTCATGAAAGTTCCTACCTAGGATTGGACCACATCAGCTCTTCTCTCTTCATTGTCGTCGTAATACTACACTGCTAATTAAAGTACTAAATGATGCAATAGTGATAACAACGATTCAAGTAATAGCAACAACATAGTAGCAACAACAGAGCAAAGGCAAGATTTTTCAATCTTCTCCCCCTGCTAGTTTATATAGCTCACACTGTATACACACTACTCTACCTACACCTGTATCATTTTCAATCATTCTGTTTTTATATTTTTTATTATTCTGCCTGCCATTTTTGTTCCTATTGATGCCTCTATTTGATAGTCCTTCACTGTCGTTGTCTTCTACTTTTTTGTCCATTGTGTTCTTTCTGTGTATTGTATATATATTATATATTCGACTAAAGTACACTTCATTATACATTTTTGAATATTCGCGCATGAAGGATAGACGCAGTTGAAACAAAGTAAAATAGTACTTCCTCCGAGCAGCGCTAATTTACCACAAAGTTTTGGTACTTAAATTTCACGCAAGAAAAAACTACGGGATTCTAGGGAATTCAGGTGAACGCTTTCAATTTAAATTAATTTATTTTAATTCTTTCCCTAAAAACCCTTCCTTTGTCGCGTGAAATTTGACGTCTAAAACTTTTGGGTAAATTAACGCTGCCCGGAGGAAGTACTGTTCTTACTAGCCAGCTACTCGCTAGTGATAGTATTTAGTACTGTGGGTAGCTAGTCCAACTCCGTACAGTACGTACTCCGTACAGTACCGTCACTCATGAAAAATTCGTACTAGTACAGTTTACAATAATTGAATCGTTTTTTTTTTCACCGCACCGGGCGAACGCTATCTCCTCTTTTTTTCTCTCTTTTTGATAATCAAGAACGACCGACGATGGATTCATATAAACTGCCACCGTAAATCGCAAGGAGTCGAACACAGTTGCAAACAAGTCCCACTTTTAAATTGGCACAAAGACCGTCTCGCACCGACATCGATGTACATGTACATTTCCGTCCGCCTTTTCATACGACTTACATTTAGTTATTCTACTCTTTAGGAGGAGTGACCACGGAGAGATTTCTGTTTTTCTTCGAATTGTTCAGTCAATCAATGTTGTAAGGTATTTTCATCGGCAATCGGCAACATCTATATCTGTAGTGCCATTATTTCAACAGTAGAGATCCAAGAAGACTTTACATTCTTCTCTAATATCGACCATGGCTGCATTTTTATCCTTTTCTCGACGCAAAGCATATGAAACAGCAGGGTATCAGCAACCAATTGATCCATGGAACCTTGGTGTGAGTACCAGTACTAGTAGCGTAGATAGTATCGCACATCAAAGTAGTGGCGATGACACGCTCCTTTCCACGAGAACGCCCCCGACTCCTGAAGGACTTAGACCCAGAAAGTCAATTCAGAGAATCCGAAAGGATGTCCTAGAAGTTTATCATCATCGTCATGAAACAAATTTCAAGAATAACCTATCTCGTGAATATAATATTGCCACCGACTGCAAACTTCCTCCTCCACAGACTCTACCACAAACACAATATAGGTCAGGTTTCCAGGCAACTGCTTCTTCTTTTCGAGAACTACCCGCATCTGGGATTCTTCCAATTTCCCTTCAAGATGCTCGTAGATCTCCCTTAGACATGACCTCATCATTCTATAAGCCATCATTGGAAGACAACGAGAATTGGAATGAGGAAGATGTCGATATAGTTTCATTGGCGGAGAACAAATTTTCGCAAAAACATGAACGCAAAAAGCGTCGACAACAAAAAGTTGCTGTATCTCCGGACCTGAAAAGAGGTGGTAAGGCTAAAACAGCCGTGGGTGCTCTGGTTTTTGCCATGACCGAGTCCTCTGTACGACCGAATAATCCACAAGGGTTGGCAAGTACGAAAAAAACAAATGACGAGACGTCTTATCATTCTATTTTACCACCAAGAACTTGGATGAATGATCACCAATACGAAGACGAGTATTTAATGGATGATTATGCCGATGAGGATGATACGATCGACTGTGACGGGGACGATGATGACAATCAATCGTCTCTTCATGCTTCTCCGTCTTCTATTCGATTGAGACGAAAATCACAATCTCAGCAAGATACAAGTTTTACCCGGGGGATTCTAAATAATGAGCACAACTCGTCCTGGCTCGAGGAAACGTCTAATCGAGATCACTTGCCCTATAATTTTAACTCAATTATGACGGAAGAAGGTACTGGTACTTCACTCAGAGAGAAGATCGATGCTCCTCGTATTTTGTCATTGGTAAACGACACTGATGGGCTCAATGTTAGTGCCATAAGTCATTCTCTGCACCAAAGAGATATCGAGACCCTCCATAGCTTAGCCGATACGATGGAAGACGAAGAGGAAGAATATAAAGAAATTCCTCTCTATTATCAGGCCTTAACAGATACGCATGATGTTGCCAACGATGACGCCCTTCTTCTGGCAGAGGATAACAATCATAGACGGATTAAAGAAGATGTTCTTCGATCTACATTCGAACGCTTACAGTATAGCTTGGATCTATTGAAGGAAGTATTTGATATACACAGTTCGTTATTTCTTGGAGTACAAACGACGAAAAGTGGTCGGAAATATTGTCGTATTTTGGAAGACTTACTACTGGAAATGCGGGAGAAAGATTCATGCGATACTCGAAGGCAAGCACTACTGTTTTGTTTGTCGCTAATACAAAATACAAATCAAATTTCTGATATCAGTCCTTTTCCAACTTATCTTCCGAATCATTGCTGGAAACCCCTCCCCGGATTCCGTTCCTCTCTTGGTTTGGAGGAGGAGCCTCAAAGCCCGTCAACTATTCGGGGTGGAGATACATCCTTATTTTCTCTCCCATCGGATTCTGCAAATGATAGCACACCTCATACATCAAATGTGAGTATGACTACTACCATAACAACTATAGTATCTCCCGATAAAAGCACATCGCAGTTCTTTAACCATCAGCAACGACCGTATTATGTTTCCAACGATCGTGACAATGACGATGCTGATCGTTTTGGAACGCGTAGGACGGTAGAATCCCTTGTCAACCTGCTTCGAAGACTTGAGACTTCTTGTCAATACCTGGAGTCAAAAATGAGTGCAGGAGAAAAGTTGAAGGTTATCGAAGACATCAAGAAAGTGTATCTTGAACTTTTAATCGTACCGACACAAGATCTGAAGCAAATTATAAAATGTTTTGAGATGAAGTTCGATCAGACCTCATATTTAACAAGGACAGTATCCGATGATCAAGATATACATATATCTCGGTCGATTCTTCGTCCCCTTAATTCATATGAAAGCGTTAAGATGATACCAAAAAATGAAACAGAAAATGCCGATCAGCGACAAGTTGCACTGGCAGGAGAAAATTTACGGGTCAATATTGTTCAGTGCGATGTCAACGGAGTCATCGACAACCAGAATCAGAGTATAGAGTGTGACTTATGGAGCCCAACAACCAACGATATGAATAGTTTGATACATCCTCAAAGCATCGAGGAGAGCGTGACCGCGATGAGAAACGAATATACAGCAGTGGTAGAAGAAGAAGAAGAACACATAGATGACCTAAGACGCACTGTAGGGAGTTTCGACCGTGAAAGCGACCAAGAAGAAAGAGAAGCAGCTCCATCGTCGGACGAGGATTTGCGTGATAATGTACATGCTGCAACTGGTACCATTCGACGGCAACGTTCGAGAAAAGGTCGAAATTGGAAAAAACGTTTTTTGGCGCTAAAGAACCGAGGTCGACAAAAAGCTTCTGAATAATCTTTTTCAACAATGAAACATCGTACTTGGAGAGATAATCGATGATACGTTAAATTTTTATTCCAAGATTAAAATTCATCTGACATTTTTTACAATAATGTATACAATTGTAGATTATTATAATTAATTAATTACTGTAATGGAAGGAACAATAAGTTGCAATCGCAATTATTCATAGAAGTTTATCTCGTATCTTAGTACAACAAAGTAAGGTAGCATCACCAAGCATGTTCGATATGATCTCAATTGTTCACTTTTTGGAAAAGCAAGACAGACAATCGTATCGTGTTTCCAGATTAATTCACATTCTTTATATTATCTCAACCTCCTGATATGGGCGGAATCAATGCAATTGTATCCCCATCTTTCAAAGCTAGAACCTGTCCTCTCGTCACATACTCTTCATTTAAAGCCAGCGTAAGGTTTTCTTCATCTTTGACCATGGATGCCAAACCGGGATATTCCAGTGCAAGTAGACGTCTCAGAGATGAAGTATTTGCCTCATCAGGGGTTAATTCAATGCATTTTTTAGAAATGTCACCAGCTGCTTCGCGGGCCGATGCAAAGAAAAGAACCTGAATTGATATCATTAATTAGTCCGAAATCAATTGATCTGTTGCTGTTGCTGTTGTTGTTGTATTTATTTGTTTTGTGTGTGTTGTGTCATACTTTTGTAGAACTTGAATTGATATATCATGCATAAGTTACTGTAAGTTACTACGGTACTGGTACTGTGAGCGTGAAAAGTATACCAAAAGTATACTAGTACCATCGGCCGCCACAACACACGTATTTAAAATTCAGTGCTAATTTCAGACATGCCACAAAGTGAAAAACTGGATGATTCCCGAATTCAAATAATCCTACGGTACACGCACAGAATCCTACACGCACAGAAAAAAAATAAAAAAATAGAATAATAGGTGCTATGTTAGCTTTATTTCCAAATGGAATCTTACTTTTCCCCTCTTAGATAAATAATAAAACTATCAGCTACAGTATTTGATCTGCACACGATCAATATCAATCACAAAGTCTCGCAACTTAAGGTAAGTTCATGACAAGGCAGTTTGAAGCATGGGACATAATGCAGATAAATAGACAGTGTGTATGTGTGTGTATGTGTGTGTTCGATACGATAGTTGCTACAGTTATTCGCGGTCTTTCATAATCGCTCCGTTTCTTCAGATGCTATTTTGCATTTTGCGGATCTAGCAGCGCCGACAACCGACTTCCAGCTTTCGTTCGTCAAAAATTGACAGAAGCGATGACGATGGAAAACGAATGCACCATAAAAATTCATCTGTCAAGTAGCATTCGGTTCGGATGATGTAGTTGCCATCATGGTCAACCAGGTCATCATCATACAATACACACAGAACGATGATAATACCATTGGATCTACTTTTTCGTTATTCGTTTGTGAGCACGCGCGAATTTGTATTATTGTACAGTAATGCGCGTTTTCCATTTATTTTAAAATTATTGGAAATCGACAAATGCAAAAATAATCGCACATCGGAAAACTTTTCCTCTTTTACATTGTACAATTAATTGCATGTACTCATACACTTTTTCTTTCTTATTGTTATCACACATAGTCCATCTTCGAACAACAATCCTCGTATATACTACTAATCTATATACTAATCATGAGTGTTGAAATGGAAACTTGCCCGGCCTCTGCGCCCTTCTTCGGCTTTATGGGCGTCACTTCCGCCCTTGTTTTTGCTAATATCGGTGCTGCCTACGGAACTGCCAAGTCCGGTGTTGGTATCTCTTCAATGGGTGTTATGAACCCTGGCTTGGTTATGCGTAACATTATTCCTGTTGTTATGGCGGGTGTTTTGGGTATTTACGGTTTAATTGTTGCTGTTATTATCCAAGGTTCTATTGTAGCTCCTCAAAATGGTCTTGCTCAATATTCTCTATACACTGGTTTCGCACATTTGGCTGCCGGTCTTTGCTGTGGATTATCAGGTCTTGCTGCTGGTATGGCTATTGGTATTGTTGGAGATGCAGGTGTACGAGCTGTTGGACAACAAGAAAAACTATTTGTTGGTATGATTTTGATCTTGATTTTCGCAGAAGCTCTTGGTCTTTACGGTACGTAATATAATGTATTTGACTTTAAAATGAATATACAAACAATAATGTGATATGCACAATGAAGATAATTGTTGAAATGGTATTGTCATTCTTACACATAATTTCCTTTGTTGTTTAATCTGTATACTTATTTCATCTCTTTTTCGTAGGACTGATTGTTGCCCTTATCTTATCACAAAACTCTTTTATATGCGAGGGAAATAATTAGAATTGTTACAGTTGATTTTTTTATGTAGACATTTTGACCCTGTAAATATTTCTTTGTCTTATAAAATATTCTAGAATCTATGTTGAAGCTACAACAATTGATTTTCGTTTCTTAGAGCTTAATTCGTCCCTCTAGACAACTAGTAATATTAAGTTCCATCCCATAATTAATTTGTGGATGTACAACATCGCAAATAGTTAATCGCACATGTCTTGTTTAGAAAAGGAAAAGTGATAGATTATCTTAAAGGATTATTTAAGACCTACAAGTAGCTATTGAATCGCACGTTTCACGAGACTCAGAATGTTGTTGATTGCCACCACATCATCACAGCAGACCGTAATTTTTCCTGCGCCCTCGGTCGATTCTATTTTCACCAAGACCGGTACATTATCAGCAGGAAGAAGTCCCATCATCCGCAGCTTCTTTTCGGCTAGAAGGTTTACGTTCCCTGCCGATATCATTTCTAACGAAGAATGCTTGAGCAATGACTTGAGAACGGATGTCATAGGAAGGGACGATATGTAGGACGATTCGACGCGCTGGAAACCTTGCATTCGAGTCATGGTGGTATCAAACTCCTCGACGGACATATTTTTCTCGAGTTGCAGCAAAAGTTCACCAAGAGGGGGTTTAATTTCTATGGGGACGCTTCCACCCCCATACCCCTGTTTCACTTCTATCCGACCTAGGAGATCGCCCTCTCTGTTCGACATCGAGGCAAACTCAACCACCAAACATGCGCTGGTTTTTTGGTTGCCTTTTAGTTCCATTATTTCAGGAGGACATAAAATTTTCTTGCTTGCATGAGTGCCGGTGGTACCTGATCGGGGCAATACTTTGATGCGACGAATTGACGAGGAATCTGATTTCCTACACGATGTTGTTGCGAACATACATAAGTACATACATAAATACGAGGAAGCAAAAAATGGTCAGAAGAAGAATTCGAACGTGCCGTTACATGGTATAATCAAGGGATTATCCCAAGATGCAAATACTTACTTGTTAGTAAATTGAAGTTGAATGCAGACAACGTTTGTTTTCGAGGGATCGATGTTTCTCATTTGCAGCTCACTCTTTTTAGTTGCACCGCGTAAATATCGGGCATGGACAGATAGCCCACCACAAAGCTCGGGTCGTACAAGTTGAAGCCATGCACTTGAATCTCTTTCTGCATCGATCTTTTGAGTTTTCTGATCATCCACCATGATAGGTGCCATCACAAGACCTTTGAGATCGTCATAAGCAGAAGATTTTGAACTTATGCGTGCTTCAGAAGCAGGAGCAGGTGCAAATCCACTTGACGACGACATCATACCAAGCAAGTTTCCTTCTTTCTGAGATGTGTTGGCCATAATGCTAGTAGCTTCAGAATCCAAGATGTTAGTACTGGGAATGACATCACTTTCGTCGCTGAAGTCATCCTCCTCGCTGCCAGAGGAGTCGTCATCAGATGAAGATAAAGCTGCAGAAGGTACGGTAGACACAGCTTTCTGTTGAATCATTGGTTGTAACATGAGGCCGTTTTGAACAGTGCCATTCGTTGAGGCTGAGGGAGCGAGCAATTTTTTTCTATCGCTATCATTACGCGAAGTAATGCTAATAGAGTCATCACTTTCGCTCTCACTTTCGCTCTCACTTTCGCTATTGTCAGTAGATGAATCACTCGATTCGCTGCTAGATGTGCTTGTGTCAGAATCTCCAGAATCGTCACTGCTGCTGTTGCTGCTATCACTATCATTGTCTTCAGCATAAAATCCACGTGTCCCTCCAGAAGTTTGCATCTGCGCCGGATCCGAGAAGTTGTGTGCTAGTTGTTCTTTAGCGGCCTCGATAGGTTCACGTAATGCTATAGGACTGTTCTTCTGGGCCCACTGTGGAAGTGAAATGTAAGCTCCCCGTGCCCGATGACCTACGAGGCTACTTAGTGTCCCAAATCGGAAAGAGTTCATACCAACAGAGGTGTTATCCTCTATCGGTAGGTAGGAAGGAGATGGCTTATTTGCCAAAAGTATAGCTTTTGTTTTTTTAGTATCCAAGACAGTAGCACCAGGTCGTTCGTCCATTCCAGTTGTATCGCATTTTAAGCCAATACATGCATGAAGGAGACAACTCTCAAAGCGTGCTCTGTCTTTGACATCAGGGTTTACGTCCACCCTTCCCATTGCCAGGATGTGTTCGCACAAAGCGATTTCTGGTGACGATGTTGACGCCATGTTCGATGATACCTGGGACATCCAGACTTTGCTGGCAAAATGAATGGATTGCTCCTTCTCGCTAGCTTTGAAGTTGGGGAAACAACAGTCTACCAATCTCACAAGTTCCTGCCTTGCACTATAAATATTGTGGGATCCATTTGTCCAGGAAGAAATACCCAACGATGGAGTATTGGTCATCCATTCGCCAACAATCCAGAGAGCCGAAGAAAGAGCCGAAGGAGGTAAGACAATACATAGCTTTTCCAAATCAGAGGCTTCTTTCTCATCTTCGTCGCTATTTTCGTTTGTTTCGCTAATATATGCCATTTGTCGATTCGATAAAGAGCTCACGAGCAACAAAAGGATTCGACGTAGAGCAAATGCTTGGACTTGATTGGGGTCTTCCACTACGACATTCGATCCGTCACTGAGCGTCTTGGATGATGCTAATGAAAGTAGGATCGATTGCATAACAGAGACAGCTTCTCCGACAACAACCTTACTATCGCTCGCTTGGGTCAAAGTAGAAAGACCATGTAACGCATCTAATGCGATTCGAGTAGCTATCCGTCTTTCTTTAACGGCCATTCCATTTGACTCTCCATGACGATCGTAAACGATTTGAGCAAGTTCGGTTACGCGCCCCACTGCTCGAATGGCTGTCGTGGAGAAGACTTTATCGCCATGACGGATGTATGTTCGAAGCTCATTAAGTACAGCCTCAATGGCGGCAGGTTCGAGAGCCAGTGAGACAAGAATATCGATCTTAATTAGGCGTGTAAATGGTGGATCCAGAGCCTGGTTTAAGAAATGGAAAGAAGAGGGTAAAGTGAGTGATCAAGACTTGACATCTTTTCTTTTCTATGTATATGTACATGTATATATATGTATATATATATATATATATATGCATATGTATATATATTATAGTAAGTCGCACCTTCACAAAAAAATCCGAGAGAAAGGGGGCAAATGCCGAAGGACAATCTCGAACCAAGACCCGTATAGATGTCAAGACAACGTATTGAATTTCTCGTCGTCCGCGATGAATCCGTACCAAGGCCTTTCCGATGGCGGATCTAGCTTTTATGCTGGAAACCCCACAGTAATAATGAAGCGAGCAAACGGCCAAGACAACACCGGCGTTTCTACTCTTGAGGAGGGGCATGGAAGAAGTCAAGAGGAGTTGGTGGTCAGGATCCAAATACTTCAACTCACCATCAAAAGTACCGTTGTTGATATCATTGGATAAGGAACCAGGCACAGCACAACTTGTCATCGGATTGCCCAAAATTGTGGGCTGCCTCATGGCACTGGCAGTAGAGCTAGATGGCATGTCGACTTCTTCGTCTGTGGATCCGTCTTCTTCGTCAGAATAGAATCCTTTGGTAGTAACGCGACGAGTGATTTTTTTCTTATCCTTAGAACTACCAGCGTTGTTATTACTGTCTACGAAGTCCTTAAAACCAATACCAACGGTATTGGTGGTGCTTCCGCTATTGTTGTCGTTTTCAGTCTTTCCATCTTCGCTGCGGTATTGTGTGCGGTCAGCTGTTGCCACTAGTGATTTTGTTGTGGTCGTAGTTCTCTGTCCTCCTCTCAAAAGACGTCGTTGGACACGTCGCTCTTGATCGATAAGTTCGGCAACTCCCTGTTTCAAGGCCTTTGGCTCCTTGAAAAACTGTCGGCAGTATCGAGCCATGAGGTCAATTATAATAACTTGGCCCCATTCGTCCATATCGGTCAATAAATGACAGATTTTCCGATATGAAGTGTGCAAAAGTTCTAATCGTTCGGGACATAATTCGCAAAAGGAAACAAGGGCAGATGTCAATACCATGGTGCTAGAATCCTTGTCAAGGAATTGCTCTTTCATAAGTTGCAACATAATTTCCCGCTGCATATCGTCGCATCGAGGAACGAGTTTGGATAATGCGTTAGCAGCACATTTGCGAACGTATGGAGAGACATCGCTGGCACACTTTTGAACGCCAAGAATTTGTATCTGCAAAATATCATTGATTCGGATCGACGATAAAACTCTCAAGGCCAGCGCCCGAATAAGTTGCTCTGAATCTGAAAGTCCCCGTTGAAAAGCATTGATGGAAAGTAGGGATAGCTCTCGAGTAGTGGCGTCGTGATCAGCGTATTGGACGAGATACATGTATACCATTTTACGAACCTCGAGGGAATTAGCCCCTACTAGTTTGACTACGTGTGGATAAAAGTCTGATACATCTCTCCCTTTACTAATGGAAGCCAGAAGCCATTTCATTCCTTTTTGGAGAATATGAGTAGAATTTGGGTTGCTAGGGTCACTAGCGCTCAATTCGCTTCGGATCGTAGTGGGAGATATTGTTTCTTCCCAATATTGGGCATCGCCAAGAGTACTGAGAGCAGATGCTAGTTGTGTGTTCAAAAATTCGGTGGGATCCGCCGTTCCAACTGCGCCAACTGCTCCGGCTGCGCTACTGATAACAGTGCTAGATGCGGAGGCCACTGTTGATGCTGCGTCAGCTGCGCTATTGATAATATTAGTGCTGGATAACATCGTACTTGTATTTACCGTATTATACAACAAGGATAATGTACAAATTAGAAATTATTCTTTGCCTGCTGTTTGTTTTCTCTTTTCATAATAAAGCCACCAGCACCAGGTCCTTGCAAAGACAATAGATCTTGTAAGTTACTTTGAAGTAATTTAGACCCATGTGTTAAATTTGTGTTAGCACCCTATTTTTCGCTACAGCAGTACTACCGGCAGTATTGATTGCTTTTACAAAAATTAATTTAAGGTGGTATCATCAGCCTGCGCCGAAAATCGCGCTACAACGCGTAAAAGAACGGGGAAAATGGACAATTCGTGTCCATTTTGGTTTGACCTGTTACTCTGACACTTTCTGTCAATAAGTATCATACTGTATATGACAACCTTCATCTGCTCAAAAGGAATCTTTCTATGCCCAATTTGATTGGTGTTCAGCGCGTGTACTAGGTGCTGTATGTGTTTGCAACTAAATATTAGTGGTTTTTAGTCAATCCGTACGGATTAGTGCAAACTTAGTGCAAACACGTTTGTCTACATCATTTTTGTACCTACCACCCCAAAGTAGGGCATAGAAATAATCTACATGAAAAGATCTATCTATTCATATCAGTCCCCATGTAAATGGGTGCTTAGGGAGTGCTTGTATGAGTGTACGAAAGAGAGGACTAAGATATAATTGTGTTACTGATTTTTTAATTTTAGTGTGCTAAACTACACACTGCGCTGTACAGTGTTTCACAATAATGCGCAGATTTTGAAAATTCCTCACAACAGCACATTTGCATTTAGCGTTACACGGAGGAAGAAGAGATTATAAAAATGCCAATCTCTGATTATTTTGAGTGAAGCGCGCTATGTACTGTTATTGCGCTAGTAGGGTCAAAAATTTCTGATCTTGATGATACCACCTTAAAAACAAACGCTCAACAATGGAACATCCTCAATCTGAAAAAAATCGAAAATCAGCGAGGTATGCAACGTAAACTACCGCAATGAAACGAATATAGCACTGAAAGCAACCTTTAACCGATCTACACCCAAAGCCATCTCAGAAAGACCTGATGGCACCAACTTCAAGTGCATCGAATACTACGCAGATTCCAAGTCAAAAACCGGCACCCACGAACAACTCAAACTAGCAAAAAAAGACAAAGCCATAGTAATCTATGTTTGGCCTCCTAAACTCTACCTCAACAAGCCGGTTCAACCATACAGTAAAAAACATCTGGACAAGTCATACACCAAATCCACAAAAATAGTGTCAAAAAATAAACTCCTCAGTTACGTTAGCATAGCAGAGGGACAACAGTGTTACCTTAAAATATATTGTGGTCGTAGCAAACCACCCTCTGATCTCATCTCAGACACAGTCTACCAAGCCTTCTAAGACCATCAAATGAATATATAACCAGAAACTCTTCAGGCAGCCTTCTCCATGACCTGCGGCTGGCTGCTCGGAGCAGAAACGAGATCCTTCAACTGCGACCACTTTACAGACCTTCTCAATTCACTCCCAAAATTTGCAAAGCTGCCAGTGGCATGCCAAAAAAACACTAAAAACAACAGAAGGTGAGGTCATTCCACAAGGAGAAGGAGTCTCTGGTATCATAATCCTATGCAACGCAGACTACTGCAATGAAACAAATATAGCACTGAAAGCAACCTTCAACCGATCTACACCCAAAGCGAATACTATGCAGATTCCAAGTCAAAAACCGGCACCCACGAACAATTCAAACTAGCAAAAAAAGCAATGGTCAAACAAGGAGGCTTTAGCAAAAATGTCAGGAAAATACGCACCGACAGTACCCTATCAACCTCCCAAACCCATTCTCTCCTCCAGCCAACCCTCTCCTAGACATTGCCACCACCTGCAGAGAAATCATGCAATCGCTAAAATGCCAGTCCAACTACAAATGTACCCTCTTCAATCAAATCTACGAGCAACGTGACAAATCAATTATTGGCGTCTGCCATAGAAGCCAACATGCTGAAGCAGAAATGGTCCTGGGACATCTACAAGTCCTCCTGAAAGAAAAGTATGGACCAAAAATATAGGCATGGTTTAGCCAGCAGGCCATAGATAGTGCAATGGGATACTCCTTTTGTCCAAAAACAGGCCAAGTTACCCACTATGACGACAAAGAAGAAGAAGATATATTTGAAGGATTTTGCACATCCACATCTCCGGCATTAACAGCAAACGCAAGAGCAAATGGAACTATAATCGAAGATGATTACGATGGAAACCTGGACGACATTGACTTAGACAACGCCAACAAACCAGCACTCAAAATAAATATGCAAATTACGTTTAATGTCTCAAACCCAGGGGATGGAGGAGGATACAATGACAGGCATTCAGTAGTTACACTGATGACAGCAGTATCATCAAACGCCACAAACGTTATCAACCAATCAAATAGGCGGGACCCTTACAAACACAAAAGACGAACTAAGCACAGTAACGACAACCAAAAACCCAGGCGTCCAATTGACCAGCACAACAACCACTCCTCAAGGTACACACACAACAACAAACAATGCAGACAACGCTGCCTCCATGTAACAGACTGGAGTAAAGGATGACAATCAATAACAACTCAACAGAAAACAACCCAGCACAAAGGAAGCGCGGACGGCAATTTGTATCACCAACCATTACAGGAGAACCCCTCGACTTACTTCCACCAGCACCTAAAAGACGCCGCATAAAAAGGAACTCTGAGCACCAAAACCACTTCAATCAACCCCAAACTCTCTCAATCGAACCTACATGAAGAAGACCTGGCAGCCAAAGATAGTGAAGCCTGGCGACGACTACCCCCCCCCCCCCCAACTTGGGAAAAACTGCACCCTCATCACGTTCCAGAAAGTTACGTCATTCTTTAGGGCAATCTTTACGGGCAATTCAAGTAGTAAATTCCAGCTAACCACCTGCTCTTAGTTCAACCCAAATAGTATAATGAGTAGTAAACTAGGCTGGGTGGAGTGCTGGAAAATCCAGGCTGTACTACTGTGTATTAATTACGGTATGTGCATTCTGTATTGATATAAGTCAATTTAGCGTATTGGATGGGGAGATTAGGCTGCTATTTGTGATTGATATATCAAGTAGGTGGAATAATACATTAGGAGGAGATGAACTGAATGAGACAAACGGGGATGATTATTTTGCCCTGATGATGAGGAAAATTACTTTCATCTAAGAAAACCTATTCAGAATATTACCTATCACCAAGAAGATGTCAACAAGTGTCAGAAAAAGAGTCACCACGGCTTCAATTAAAACAAGAGGCACATCGAAGAGGTTCCTCTTCAGGATCTATCACGGATTGAGGGCTATGATCAGATATATGATCAAGAGCAGCAGAATCTAAGGACAACAATCTTCATCAGGTAGAATAACGATACGGATCGTTATGACGGAGCTTTGGAAATGTCATACTTCTCAGAAGCTAAGCAGGTACGATACTAGTAAGAATTTGGAACTGGAGAAATATGAATATACAACATCGACTTAAAGAGCACCATGCTTAACATAATACACTCTACACATAATCTTGTTAGTGTAGTTGATAAATACAAATTCTAACCGACGTAGGAAGCAACGTCTGTCTTTATGGTAAAAATAAAGCATTCTATCCACAGTAATAAGTGCAAGTAATATTGTTCACGTTGCTTACAATTGTGAAAAAAAAACTTGGATTTTGGCTTGATGCTTGATTGCGGATCGAAAAAAATAGGAATATGGGGTCTCCGGAATATAATTCATGTGTGATATTGCCAAGGTCTATTCGAGTGGAATAATGAATAACATCCCACCCGTTCTTTTCTAGATCTCAATTTTGACCATATACCGTAATTTGTAATTAGATTCATGCTCCAAACAATCGCTTTCTCCCCTTTTGACGTCGTCTCTTTAAAATTTTCCGCCCTCCCACTGTCTGTCGACGTTTCAAGTAGCCGCATTTGCGTTTTTTCTTCAAAAGGGAAGGCTGGTAAGTTCGCTTTATGAGCCAAACGGCCCAAGATAGGATCGATGACGAAAAAGAAGCCAACATGTTTGATTCTCTTTCTCTCATCACTGAAATTCCATAAAGATTACAAGTCGGCATCGAAGATTCAGATTCTCGGAGACTTCGGAGAGGAAAGAAGTTGCTGGAAATCATTGGGTGCACATAACTGTTTCGGTCATGGCGTCGGAATGTAAGCGAGGTGAAATTGTCGGTGCATAGGAGGTTGACATCATAATATAATCAAGGGTCCGAAGGGGAAGAAGATGAAAGTTCTTGGCAAATGTATTCTTCAACTTCGAGATGGAAAATATGCTCATACGGAAGTTGGGGCTCGCGTAGCACCATCTACCAACACCATGGCGTAATGATAAAGAAGCCGTGCCAGCCTTGAGAAACATGTTTTTTCAAAAGTATTGTATGGCGTCTTGTATGGTGTATTATTATTTAGCCTCTGAAAAATGAATAATGTAACGTAACGTATTATTTCAAATTAGTTAGTACATTGAACATTGAACAGACGAACGACAGCAGTGTGTAAGGTAGTTTTGTGTTTGTGCTACTGTGCGGTGTACGTCCGGTAGTAAAAAAGTAAATTAAAAAATAGTTTAAAAAAAAAAATATCGTCTCCCCCGCCCGATGCGGAAATGCAGGACAGCAGACAACAACATATAAAAAATGGACAATTACCTTAATCATATAACAATGAAACAATGTTCATGTATGCCACATACATTGAACATTGTAGCCAGAGTTCGGAAGAACCATCATATATGCCGTAGTGCGTAGTGGCATTTTAAATATACCACTAGCCTAATACCATGCCACTAACCTTAAGCGAGCTATTCCATCAACAGTCACAGAAACTGTCATCCGAGCAGAAGAAAGAACAAGATCAACTCGAGGAGGATGTGAACAATGAGGGGGAAAGAGTTGCACCAAACGAAACAGAAACGAGTTTAACGGTGATATTGGTAGTCAATCAACAATTCAAAATAAGAGACTTAAAACAGAATCAACATACAAGATAAAGCACGAGGGGGAGAGTAGCGAAGAAGAAGTAGAAATGGATGAAGATGACGAGGATGATGAGGATTCACACGTCGACATGACCGATGATCAATTTTATGTGAATTATCCGGAAACTGCACAGGCCTTTTATTTTTCTTCTAAAGAGGAAGATAATCTTCGACGACAGAATCATCCAGAGGATTTTGAAGCATCCATTCTGCTTTATTCCCATCGAAAAAACGAGGAGCCTTACCTTGAGTAACGAACGTCGTCTTGCGGGTGACGACGCTGACGGCTTCACTAGTAAATCTCTTACGGGACGCTACCGTCCTCGAAAAAAAAAGTGACAACAAAAAGTATGTCTGGTAAAAAGGAGACCACTTATCGGCTGGAAACGCACGAGGAAGTACAAGACCGCGTCCAGCGAATAGAAGGATACGCCGAACGTTCCATACTTCGAAATAGATGGAAGAACCGAACTGTTAATTTTCAAGATGAGAAGGACGTAGGGGATGCATTTCTTTCCAGAGCAGAGCAATATTTAGGATCCAAACTCCGATTAGAAAAGAAACAACGTCGAATAGAAGACAACAAGGAAAGAAAAAACGTCGGAGAGAACGAAAGAGAAAAGAGCGAGAAAAGGCGAAAGAACAAGAATAACTGATGATTTGGAGGAAGATGACGAATTGAAGGAGCAGATCCAACTTTTAGCTCTACTCTCTCAAAATAATATACTGTTACAAAAAAAGACGACGAAGATTCAATTCATCATAATGGTTCGTCGTCAACAATGCCCCCGCAAGCCTTGAATTACTGGGATTTGGGATATTCTATGCCCCGAAAGGGTGATATTTCGTACAATTTTAATCCATCAGTAGAGAATATGATCCAAAATTCGTCCATGGTCAGGAACGATTTCAAGGAAGACGACTGCATGGATAGAAGCGAAACTAAGGCATCTTTCAGAGCTCTTATGACGCAACAATTCGGACAGCGTTCTTCCCGTTTTTTCTTTGCACTGAATAGAACTATAATTACAAATGCCAACAATACGTTCCGTCCTGGCTATCGTTCGGGTCATGTTCAGCACTTTTTAACTATGGCAGCAAAGCATTTATGTAGTAGTGGTTGGGATGGTAATGAATTTGTTAATGGTATTGGTTTAGAAGATCGTTATCTTAGACTTTTGTGCGTACGTTCTGTGGCGAAGAGTGATACTGACGTAACGGTTTGCGCAAATTTTCGGATGTCCGGCTACTTGACAAGAATTTCCGATGAACAAGGGCAAAACATGCTACTCTTCCTACAAAATACATGGAATAACCCGACTGAGGTTTTGAAAAAATTAGGGATCTTGAACAGCTACCAAGACTCACCAATCAACGGAAATATGTTAACCAAAATCACCACTCATTGCCATAACAATAGATCCAAGATCAAGCGACTGCACAAAATTTGTTCCATAAAGAAAATGTACAACATCACAAATAATGATATCGATGTAGAGCAGGGCGTTACAGAAGAAGAATCCGCAATCGTGACAAATGATAAGATTGTACCCGATGCAACGACAAGTGGTGGTATTGCCGATGTCATGACGATGAAATCTGGTTCGACAATTTGCAACAAGACAACCCCAACGATCTCCCAGAATTTACGAGATGCACTAATTGCTCCCACTAGTTTGTACAGTCACATTGCAGGTACTAGCCCTCCGATTCCGCAATGCCCGTTGGATCCTACCTCGTTTCTATTTGGCCCAGTTGATCGTCATTCCAAATTCTATCACGTCAGTGTGAAGATGGATTCCTCAATTTACAAGCTGATGCTTTCCACATTGATGGCTCGAATCGGGAAGATTAGAACTTCAAACAAAGATCATATTTTATCAAAAACACAAAAACAAATACTGGAACTCATTGAGGAGTTTACAGATATCAACGAAAACAAATTGTACCTCCGATACACGAATTATATTCAAGACTTATCGGACATGGACATTCCGCTGGTGGAGTTTAATCGTGGTATTACTGGTTACTGCAACTTTGTGGCCAATGGTTGTCATGAGATGTGCCATGAGTATATATCGCCCTGCAACGACGAATCAAACAAGACTTGCGCTGAAGATGACGAGCTACTCGAAGTTTCAGGGATGAATCAAGTTGCAGAGAAAATTTGGGAACTCTGTCGAACAAAAATCCGCCGGAATGGTCTTATCGGTTTTCCCAAGTTACGAGTAATATTTGGGGTTGCTCTAATTTGCCGCAGCCTTCCTTCTTCTGCAGCTGAAATCTTGTCGAGACCAATAGATAACTTCGACTTTTGTACTCCTTTGGACCTTTTCAAGTACACCCTCGAAGATTTGGAAACCAAGAAGTATATAACTGGTATTCAAAACCACGAAGATAACTGCACTCTTGCTGTGGAACTAGAGTTTATTTTTCATGACGCATCAGAATGTTTTCAAGAAGCTGTAAAAATTGACCCTATCAATGTTGATTTTCAGCTGTGGCATATAGGGTGCCTAGCATCCTGTCTGCTTATCTCTTCGGGTAATAAAATTTCCGCTGGTGTTCACGCCTATCCATCACAGAAAAAGAGCGTATACATGAGCTGCGAAGGCCCTGCGCACGAATTGCGCCAATGTATGAAGAAATACGATGATGTCCGTCTAGAGTTATCTGTCGCAGTCAACGCTCTCTTCACACTTGCTAAATATCAAGACAGCGCTAAAGCTCACTTTGCAGTGTTCACATTAATTGAATGGGGTCAGGCAATTGGTCTACTTGTGGGAGGTCCGCTCCAAGATTTTGTGGATGATATCAAGAGGCTCCACGACTATCATTTTGAAGTATGGGCTCACAAGGAGCCTGCTTCCTTCCTGAGAAGATTTTCAAACAAAGAAAAACACTCCTTTGATATATCTTTCTATGCAAAGATTCTGGAGAACGATCCTGGGAAAATCGAAAATTGGAGGAACTTTGTCCTATGTTTGGGACCTATTTCTAAAACAAAGGAAGGCAATTGTTGGGGACAAGATCGTCGGTGGTGGGGAGACAATCTTTTGCATATCTTGCCTTTAACCACAGTTAGTAATAAAAAAACGGAAAGTATGATAGTCTCACTATAGAGATAATGCTTGCACGACTGAAGAAAGTGAGCATAAGCATAATTGATTCGCCAGTGACGGATAAAACAGGAAGTAATGTAAATAATAATGGAAACAGCACTCGCCAAAGCATTGATTGGTTGCCGACACGAGACGATATCATGGCACAAAGTAAAATCCAATTCGATGTTTCTAAAAATTTACGGTCGAAGTGTTATGCGAACGACCTCCCGAGGACCAATCACAAAGTTTTCGATTCTGAAATGGATGTTCCACCAATTCTGTCATCCGATAATATGTCTCTGCCCAAGTTGTCTTCCCTCTCGCAAGAAGCACAAGCATACAAGCTCTACATTTTTTGTCATTTGTTCGAGCAGAACCATTCATTGGTCCAAGAACATATATACTACAATCTGTTCTCGAACATTTATAGTAATATAGGAGCGAAAACAGTCAACGATGATTGTGATGAGTTTCGAATATTGGTGTGGTTTGTTTCTATGGGCATAGATATGGAACATATTTTTTCGAGACGCGAGAAAACAGTTACTTCTGAAACTCTTCGCTCTTCGAGTTGAACTCTTTAATCGTCAGAACAACTGGAGACGGGGGTAAATGAGTTTGCGATATGAAATTTTTACCTGCTTTTTTTAAATGTACAGTACACTCAGATGTTACCTGAAAATGTCCCTAAAATTCGTACTAGCGTACGTCATGCCAGTAATAGTACTGGTAAGTCCTGGATAAATAAGGACTACGTTGAATAATGTCCAGCCTGTTATACCCGAAATATCATGATAGGATGATTATCTGAATTAACTTCAGTAAATAAATACACCTGTTCATACAGTACATAATAATATTATTCCCGCAACTTTTTATCTCGGGTTTTTTTGTCTTTTTTTTTTTTCCATTAAATAATTATGTTTTTTGATGACGTAGTATGCAACTCCGTGGCTGGAGTGTCTGCTTTATTCCGGCCTGTTAGAGGTTACGGCAATCTAACTATCATCCGAATTTAGTCAGTCGCCTCCTTAATCTGAAATCCAAATGAATAATGCCACCCCAAAAACCCAATTCGAAAACTGTCAATGTGTGTGTGATGATACGAGTAGTACAGACAGGATGACAGAGTACAACAAGATATGGTAATGTACGAGCACATCTTGAATACTAGCATTGAGATAGTATAGTCGTAGGACAATAAATAATAATTTACCGTAACTATTGATATCCCTAGAGTGTGTAGTATCACAAGCGCCAACGTCACAAGTACAATGAAAAGCACCGCCTTTGACGACCCTTGCTCTGCAGACGCTATAAAAAATCTTCCCATTCCCGTAGTGCCACTTAATAACAATTACAAACCTAACAGGTACGGGGACACAATTGTCCTTGGGCTGGAGGGCAGCGCGAACAAGGTGGGTGTAGGAATTGTGAAGTATACTCCTGCAAAATATCGAGGTCAACGACACGAAGCTATTACTATGAGTGGTGCAGATGAACCAGCCAACTATCACATTCTATCTAATCCACGAAAGACCTACATCGCACCTACAGGACAAGGATTCCTACCGAAACAAACCGCAACGCACCATCAAAATCACATAGTGGCGCTTGTTCGTGCAGCTCTTCTGGAAGCATTTCCAAACGAGGACCATCCAGAAACATTGATCAGTGCAAGTGAGTTGATGAAGTGATTTAATTACAAAGCCTAGTCAAGAATCCGCAGTTTTATTATCGCCACCATTTTATTTATACCTTAACTGACAACTTTCCATAAATTTACTGAATCTTAGTTTGTTTCACAAAAGGACCTGGGATGGGTGCTCCTCTTCAATCTTGTGCCGTTTGCGCTCGGACGTTGTCGTTGCTGTGGAAAATTCCATTGGTGGGTGTCAATCATTGTGTAGGTCAGTAGTCTATCATCTATGCTCGGAAATTTACCGTCGTAATCTTCAGGTTTTATTTTGTAGATGTAGATGCGGAAAATTCGTCCCAACATTTGGAAGATTTCCAACCCTTTTTTTCTTCGTCTTCTGTCGCTTTGTAGGCCACATAGAAATGGGACGACTAGCTACAGGCACATCAAACCCTGTTGTATTATATGTTAGTGGGGGAAATACTCAAGTGATTGCGTACTCAAATCAACGCTACCGGATATTTGGAGAAACGATCGATATCGCAATTGGTAATTGTTTGGATCGATTTGCTAGGGTAATTGATCTGTCCAATGATCCTTCTCCTGGGTACAACATCGAACAGGAAGCAAAGAAAGGAACGAAATACATTCCACTTCCTTATGTTGTGAAGGGTATGGACGTGAGTTTCTCAGGAATTTTGACGCAGGTGGAACAACTGGCAAAGACAGAACGAAAGGAAGACCTATGTTTTTCATTGCAAGAAACACTATTTGCCATGTTGGTGGAGACCACGGAACGAGCAATGGCGCACACCGGACAAACTCAAGTGCTGATAGTGGGAGGGGTAGGGTGCAACAAACGGCTACAGGAGATGATGCTTCAAATGGTCGAAGAACGAGGTGGAGGCGTTAGCTCTATGGATCATAGATATTGTATTGACAATGGAGCGATGATTGCTCAAGCAGGCATCTTTGCGCTTCAATTTGGGGAAAAAACATCTCTGGAAGATAGTTGGTGCACTCAACGATATCGGACGGACATGGTTCAAGCAATATGGCGGGCCCCGTGATAATAAAATTAAGACCCTTTATTGTTCTGTTTATCGTTTTATTCAAGGCCACGACGAGATGGGATCCGATGGCCACGGAATACTGCTTCTCGAGTAGCAATCTACAGAGTCGACCCCCAATTTATAACTTCCTACCAGTTCTAGACCAGCTTGCTCGAGAATCTTTGGCGTAATATTAGATGGCAATGGATCCCTAAATAATATGGGTGCATGAACTATAATGGCTCGGTCCACCATTTTTTCTTCTAAAAATTGTAGAGCCGTATTCGGTCCACCTTCTATCATAATATGATGTAAGCCGAATTCCTCTTCAAGTATATCACATATTTGCCGAGTGCTGATTCGTGCTGTACCTTGCTCACCAATCGGTAGAACACCCAAGTACTGGACATTCTTAAAATCTTTGTTTTCGGTTCTGACGTAGTATTCATTAATCGCATCTTCTTCACTTCCACCAATAGTCTTTAAGTCCTCGGTGACGGCGTATACGACAATCGTTTCGAGTGTATCATTGGCAATTTGAAACTGATCAAGTTGTAGTTGCAGTTTTGGATCTAGTACCACACGTGTTGGCTGCGTTTGATTATGTAGAGTCATTCTGTGGGGCATTTGCTGTCCAGGTGGACTCAGCGGAACTCTTCGCACGGTCAATGTGCAGTCGTCAATTTCTACGGTTGATCGCCCTACTAATATCGCATCAGACACGCGTCGTAAGCGGTGTACCATGTCCAGACTTTTCTTTGAAGTAAAACGCCCTGATTTTTCGCTGGACAAATCAGCGACGCTGTTTTGCGAGTCAAAGGCAATTTTTAATGTGACGCCTGTTGTAGGCACGATATTTTCTTCATTTCCTAATATCAATGGCGAGGATGGTGTCGATTCCACTGCCAAAGTAAAAATGGAAGATATCGCAGTAAATCCGCTTCTTTTACGTTCGCATGGAAGAATGTTAGATGTAGATTTCGGTGTAAAAGTATGTGCTACTTTTACCATACTAGTACAAGTAAGATATAGTTGAATCCAAAGTAATACAACGACGAAACGACGCCATGAAGGCTCTCTCGTTATCTGAATCTGCTCCATCAATCGTTTGTTATTTCGCTCTGTTGCGATGTTAAGAATGGATTGAAGATGTATGCAATAAGGTCGTTAGAAATAGGTACCCGACTAATCATTTCATTCGTTTGCTTTTGAATGAAATGGATTGTTACTTGTATTCTGTTCCTGGGGAGGATCTTAAAGAAAAGGTAAAAATCTTAAACAAAGAATTACACAAAACGTTTGCGGATCATTGTGACCTGTTAAAGACAAAAAATCTTGAATATGACACTTACGATTCCACCCTATTGTATAATAAGGACCTACAATTGCATTTACAAAGTTTATATTATTACTTCGTATTGAAAAAAATTAATGAAAAATAAAATCATTAAAAATCTCGACGTCCTTCTTTTTAGGCCAAGTATCAAGATGTTGATGGGTTCGAAGTTCAAAAGATCCCATCGTATTTTTTTAAAGGGGGCTGAGGGAAACAAAGTAAACAAAGACTGTAGTAGGCTCAATTTAGGTCATCGAATAATCGTCTAAAATAATTATGCTGTAATAATTATGCCATAAAAACAAGAGGTTCTCCGTATTAAAAAATATTGAACGTACTACGGTACCTGGTAGTTGATAGTAATTCAAGTACAGTAGTCCTGCACAATTAAGTTAGTACCGTTTTTGTGCGCTGCTCGACACCTGCGAAGGCATCTTTCTATTACAATAGTCTTCTACGACTTCACTCTATTACAAGCAGAGCAGAAAGACCGTTGGAAACAATCGACACTTGTACATAACTCCCCAAGGGAAAATATAATAACATCGAAAATGGCAGATCAATACACAGAAGAGCAAATAGCCGAATTCAAAGAGGCCTTCTCAATATTCGACCGCGATGGAGATGGTGCGTTTTAGGTAGCTTACTGCTGTAATTGATTCGTGTGTTTGGCTTCTTTGAATCCTAATCAGTTGAAGGGGGTTCCGGGGGGGGGGGGGGTTCACTGCAAAGAGGCAGTCATCATTGATCCAGAAAACTCTTCCATAGAACAAACATAGATTTGATCTTCGCAGCCACTTCGATTATCATCATCCAACTTACGTTCTTGTCTTTCTTTATTATTTGTCAATTTTTAGGAACAATTGATAGCGAAGAGCTTGGGACTGTCATGAGATCCTTAGGAAACCAGCCAACAGAAGAAGAGGTTGAGGATATGATCCGAGAGGTAAGTTGTTGAAGTTAGGTGGGGACTCTAAATTCATTTTTTACTACTGCGCCTTCGGCCAAATATTGTGCGATATAGCTATTCCAATACATATGTCGGTATCGCCACGAGCTCTCCCCCTTCCTCTCCATCATCCATGCGTCAAACCCAACGACTCAATGTTAATTAATTTACTGGCCCTTTTATACTATTTTTGTTGCTGTTGTTGGTGGTGGTGGTGATCGCCGTGCTCATATTGTTTATATTGTTGACCAACCTCAGGCGGATACAGATGGGAACGGAACTATCGATTTTATGGAGTTCATTGAAATGATGCCGAGACAAGAACGAGATGACAATGCCGAAGAAGAAATGATAGAAGCTTTTCGGATTTTCGATACGGATGGTGATGGGTCGATCACAGCTGATGAATTGCGACAAATATTTAACAACCTAGGAGAAAAACTGACAGACGAAGAGATCTCCGATATGATCAAAGAGGCAGATACTGATGGGGATGGCGAAATCAATTATCAGGAATTTGTAAGAATGATGTTTCAGAATTAACAAGAAAGAATAGGGACGTCGTTTGGAGCAGGGATTAACTTATCTGCTAGGGAAAGAAAAGCGTAGCGGTTTTGTTTTCAACGCAATCCCCAAAAGTAAGATCCCTCACTTTATCTATTATTACGTAATTAATATAACTATAAATAAACGTTGCTACAATGGATGGGGCTTTCAATAGGCAGTAAAAAATGGTTCTATATTTTGATATTCTTTAGAGTGTGTTGTCGGGTCGTATTATGCTTCTCCATCGTTTTGACAAATTATGTTGCACAAAATATATTGTCATTAACTTGATGGCCTACACTGTACACAGCACAGTGTACATATTACTTGTATTTGGTAGATTGGATGTATAGCTCTCTAGCTAGAACTGAAGTATTTATTAACAGTCGTCATTGTACTTTTATCTTCTTCCTCTTAAATTATGATGTCGACGTTGGAGAAGATGAAAGGATTTCAATGTTCAACTTTAGAGTAACCCGACCTTTTCGAGCTCCTCCTTTCCAACTCTTGCAATTTCGGCTAACCAAATAATTTGAAGAAGACTCAAAATCGACAAAGATAGGAATGTGAAACGGAACCACATCTTGTGTCTTATCATTCTTGGATCAGATCCACTAAGCGCGTTCCATGCATCCCTACAGTAGTAATAACTCACTGTAGACCACATGAATACTCTGCAAATGACAAAAAAGGCAGCAAAAATACCTCCCAAAAATACCTTGACCATCGGGAATGCATCAGCGAGTCCCTTTGTGTGTGTGTGTGTGTGCGTTAGTGAGAGATAAGAGAGAGATATGTATGTTATAATTAGTACAACTTATTCTCCCTTAAGAAGATTCTTCCTTAAGAAGGACGAGAATTTACCACTAGGCTTGCGAAAAAATAGGTAGAACACTAGTATATTATATAACTCTTACTTACAACTACGCCATGTTCGTCATCAAAGTTTGCCAGCAAACAAAGTACTTCGAGTAAAAGAAGACATGTAAGTGCACTTTCATTTAAGATGGAAACAGCTCCACATGTAGAAAGAAAGAAACACACACACACACGCAAAATCAGAACTCACCACCAGTACTGATCTCAGAGACACCAAAATAAAATAAAACGTAAAAATGAGCATTGCCTTGAAGTGCTCCCCACTTGAATTTAATAGATAGATTGATATACGAACAATAATTCATTAGCAGAGCGTGGGTTTTTTTTTTTTTTCACAAAGATGAAAGACATAATTAGCTGCATACAAAAACAAAACAAAATCTCACCGTAGTAAATAGCGTCAGTATATGATGGATTATAAAGATTATTCCATCATTCCAAGCAATAGTATCATAAGTATTCTTCAATTGATAGGCGACGAAAAAAAGAGCAATACGTTGAGCCTCTGGTTGATAAGTGAACATTCGTCCTTCGAAGGCGACGGGCATAGCATTTTTTCGTCGTCGGAGGGTCGCGTCAACCATATCATTGACCACATGTCGTGCATTCCATCCAAGAATAGCGACAACGAAACAACTAAAGGCATCTACACCAATGTGACGAGATAATATGTTTCGATTGGTCGCGTCATCTAATATTGGGTGAGCATCCTATGAGATGAAGAAATTAAAGCACAGCAAATAAAGACGTGAATGTGAATATGAATGTGAATTGTATTGTTGCGTAGAGGAATTAGATGGGATAACAAATGTATACATGTACAAGTGTACAAGGACACTACTTCTCTTTCGCACCTTGATTGATGTAAAAAATAGCCGCAATGACATTTCAATTCCTATAAGAAATAAGATGATAACTGCACCCGTACTGAATTGAGACGCATTACTTGGAATTTCACCACCAGAAAAGGATTCTACAGAAAACAGGAATAAGCTGCGGCTTTTTACCGGCTCAACTGATTTGGTATCTCCTTTACACATTATGTTGTTGTAAGTATCGAACAGGTGATTTTTTCTGTGTTCGTTTTTGGATTTATCTTTAGTATGGATGAATTTGAAGTTTGTTTAACTTTTTTTGTAAATCGTGTTGCACCGTACTACGAATTTGATGCTGCAACAATGCCAAGAAACAACAAAATTAAATTTTAGAATACCATGTACGAAGTACAGTAAGCAAAACTCCTATCTATCGGCGCTATTGGCAATTATTGATGACGTAGCAAACACGCATAAAAAAAATCGAATCTTAAACAAAAATACTAAAATTGTAAAAACCAAGTTAGATTCATCCAATTGAAAAGTCACTTCGAGTACATATTAGAGTTGTGTTGGAAATTACTTCAAGTTAAAGTGTAGCTGTAAGTAAGTAGACAACAACAGAATCAAATTTTCTCAATCCTCCATCACTAAGATAAGCACTGAGCAAAAGTCGGTTGCAATGTTCGAATGAAGATGAGGGAAATTTGTTGTGGTCTAATTTGGTCTTCTTCTGATGTGATGGTGTGACTGAAAACATAGATTTTATCTGACAAATCACAAGAGGAGCATGAGAGAGGAGTAGCAATACATAGATAATGAATAAACAGTAAATGCAATATACACTGCTGTATTTCTCTCTATTACTACTATTATTATCATTGTTATTATTACTACTGTTTATTTTTGTTGTTAGTAGTCCATTAGAATGGGTCCCATCGTTGACAAAGGTGTACTACTTGGTGTACACTTGGCATATCTTTGATGATATTATGATACGCCTTCTTTAAGATTAGCATAGATTTTGTAGAGTAGTATAGGTCCTGCAAAATCAACAAGTTCTGCACATACATCTACTAGACAATTGACTGGATGCTGATGTTGTCTATAATAGGGCTTGTGGGCCATTTCAGTGATAAACACACCATCTTGTTACCCCCCCCCCCCCCATTGTGATCAAAAATGGACTACATGAAACCTCCATTTTACTGGTCAATCCTACATAAATTGAAATCTACAAAGTAAGGAGAGTGGTGTTTTCATTACTTCCAGGTTATAAAAGGTTATTGCAATTTCGTTTACAGGAGCACCAGGAATAACGGAATCACTACGGTCACTTTATCACAATATTTCTCACTACGTCCACAGTCATTATATCATTATATTGTCCTTTAAGATGACGCAAATTTAGGCAACAGATTTGCCACAAATTGTTTCTAATGTGCAACTACAACAATCAATTATGCAGAACAGCACATTTAGCCAGTAAGGTACAGCACAGTAAAAGAAATTTAGAGATAAAAATTATATTATATCAAATCATACCATACAGATCACATCATCATGAAACTAAGAGCAGATGTATCATAAGTCATAGATACTATGAATCAACTAGGGATAATCATCTCTGTTGCTACTCCGATCTTCGTAGCCTCCTCGACCTCCACGATAATCATCCGTAGGAGCTCGATCCCCTCTACGCCCGTGTCCTTGAGGAGATCCTCTTCTATCGTAGTCATTCCTGTAACCTCTATCGGACCGAGCAGGTGACCTTCCTCCCTACAAAAAGTATAGTGTTGATAAGAAAGACGATAACAATGGTAAGCTTCTTCGAATGTATATTTCACATCTTACGTGCAATTATTCAATAAAGATAAAAAGGTTGATATAATAACAATAAACACTTACGCGTGGCGGCTGTACCGGTGAACGACTTCGAGAACGACTACTACGTCGAGAGCCCCCACGATAACCACCACGATCAGGAGACCCCCCACGATAACCACCGCGATCAGGAGAACGATCACGAGGACCACGGAAGTCATCTCGATCGCGTCCTCCTCCACGGAAGTCATCTCGACCACGTCCTCGATCATCATTGTATCTATCTCCTCCTCCCCGACCATCATGATAATCTCGATCCCGATCCCCCCCGCGATCTCCACGATCACCACCACGATGGTCCGGAGGAGCACCCCTATCACGACGATCATCGCGATTACGATCATCACGATGTCTATTTCCCCCGCGACGATCATCACGGTATCTACTACCGCCTCGTCGACCACCATTATCATCGGGTCGTTGACGGGCCACATACTCGACCGTCAACACGCTCTGTTCGAGACGTCCACCGTTGGTAGCGTCCTTAGCCTTAGTAGCTTCATCGATGGTTCGGAACTGCACAAAAGCGTAGTTTCTTTTCATATCAATTCTCACCATTTCTCCAAATGGTTCAAATAACATCTTAAGATCTTCTCGTTTGGTTGTTTCCTCCGAGAAATTCACCTTACAACGAGGAGTAGGGAAGAAGGAATCATTTAGATTTTAAAGTTAGTCAACACGAAAAAGGATTAGTAAAAAATGCATAAAATATGTTCAATACTTATACATTAAAAATATACATCCTGTATTTTTACGTACCACAAAGAGAGTATCAGAGGGCTTAATGTTCTTGCGACGGTCATCCTCCTTCCGTTTGACCCTTCCGTCACCTCTAGCAAACTCAGCTCGCAAAGCATTTGAAACTTTTCCAATCTCCCTAGACATAGAGTAGAAGTCAGTGATGAGTGGTGAATGGTGAGTAGTATATTTGTTGTAATGAGTGATGAATGGAATTGATAATAATTCGGCGATTTGAAGTTTTCGCAAATCACAGAATGAAGAAGAAGGAAGAGTATGATGGGACAGGAGAAGAAGTTGGTCAGATAAAGTTAGTCCATGAAGGGAGGATGGATAGTATTCGTATGATAGGAAGGAGGGAAAGTGGATGAAGAAAGAAACATTGGATGAAATTGTTTTAAATATCGGGTTGGACGGAAGACGAAGAATGGCGAAAAGCGAAGGGTGCGTAGTTTTTCACCAAAGTATATCCAATAATGATGTGGGGATGTTTGGTAGATTAGGATCGATTCAATTCACTCGTTCACACTCTTTCTTCACTACTCAAAACACGTAGAAGACATATCTGGCGTTCTTCTTGCTTACATTCCGCTGATGGCCGCAACGAAGCGCTCCGCGTTGTCTTTATCTGTCGCATCAACTGCATCCTTCAAGAAAACGAAACAGTAACCCCGTTTCTGGTCGAGACGGTCTACGGGGATAGGGCGGAATGCATCCTGGTCAGCACTGGGTGTAGCGATGCTCATTGGTGCATGGAAGATATTCATAATATCGTCAGCCGAAAAGTTGTCCTTCAAATTTCCAAGGAATACTGGTCTCATCGCAGCGCCACCAACGATACTGTCGGTGGTCGCCTCTTCTCCAGCATCCTGCTTAGCCGATGCATTGGCTACGTCATCATCAGTGGTGACGTCTTTCTGACCACTGATAGTCGGATCTTGGGCAGGAGCAGCTTCCATATTGATCTTAATTTTCTTTTTAACTTAATTTGAGAAGCAAGAAAGACATACAGTAACACATGAGTTTACCCGGGCTGTTACTGTACGTTCAGCATTGAATGCTGTACACTGGATACTGCATCTGTTGGTAACTTACCAGTATTTTAGTCTTAAATCTGGCTTAAAAAAAATCGCGCATCCTCCCTACCGCACAATAACCATACAGTAGCGCAGGACTCAACTTTGTACGGTGTCCTAATTTAGCTACAGTACAGTACCGCCAGTAATAATGACAAAATATAACACAAAACACTTTCAACACAAATTAAAAATAACATTGGAGTTTAATCATTGTACGTTTCACAGACAATCGATGATTGGTGAAACAGGATTATAATAGTCTTACTCTTCGGTCTTGTAAGATTCTATTAAAGCTGGAAGGGTTGATACTCTTGACCCTTATATTGAAAGACTACTCACGGTTGTTCTACCAGGATATCTAACCCCTTCTTGTCAGCGAAACTTCCGTAGAAGAATGGCGTAACTTTCTGTAGATATATCTATAGTAACGTCGTACGATACTAACGATGATGTTCAAACGCAAAAGTTGTTATTAACACACTTGTTTATTTAGTCTATGGTTATTACAATTTCTCAACAATAAAAGACAGTAATTGTTCATTTCTCGTAATCGAGGTAATTCTGCTCTTTTCTTCGTATTTTAGTATTGCGGTTTCCAGTAACCCTGCATACAACTTTCTGTTCCTAACTCACTTCGCCTCAATGCATATATATCGCATTAGCGGTTCAAAGGTGGACATCGACATCTGTTCGACTTCCATATGTATAACACTCTTCATAATCGTGTTCTATGTATTCGGACACTCTTCCTAATCGTGTTCCGATTTGTATAAATATACCTAAGCACTTCTCTTATTTGCGCTCGGTTCCAATTGCTTCGACAACGGCTTCGACAAGGTCACTTCAACTCCAACAGTACGATGTTGGCTTTTAGCTAACTTTCGGTTCTCTTTTATCTCAATAATGCATACACGTGCATTTCTCCTCACTAATCTGATCGCGCTTGTATTTCTACTCCGCGGGGCTTATGTACGACATATGACTCCTACATCGAGTACTATGTATAATTTAACACTCCCCATTGGTCGTAACGATTTCTGCTAACTCTGATTCAGTAATGTGACGATCGACTTCTAATGTATCATCAAAATATAACGCGGCCGTGTTACCTCCAAAATGAAAGATTGGGCGGATCAATTCGTACGTACTTTGATAACCCCAATGTTTCGTAAGTATATCTGCAATATTACTTTCCGATTTAATATGTTGCAGATTAATGAAACCACTTGCAATTAAGCTTCTAACAAAGTGAAATGACAGAATGTTATGTCGTTTATGTAACTTTGCGTCCGGTATGGTTGCACTATTGATCATCGCGTCATTGTCTCCCCATGCGTAGTCTTCATCTCCTACTGGTACTCCAAGGTATCGTAGATACTGTCGGTGATCAATGATCTGTTCGAAACAGGTTCGACATGCCAGGAATTCAGATCCGTACGTTGCGGTTTCCGTGGTAGATTGTTTCTTGGAATACCAATCAACGGGAGTCTTGTTGTAGAAGTGAACTACACCTGTAACTGCTTTTCCTGATAGTACGTCATGCATTAGATTTGCATCGAAGTAATGGGTCAAAACGATTCGTTTTCCCAGTGGAGTTGGTGCATCTTTAGGGATGTCTTCAGTTGGGTTTCCATATACAGAATGGCTCCAATCGTAGGGTGGCATTGGTGGAATACCGGAATAGTCTGGTTCATCAACTCGAAACCGTAGTTTGAAATGCCTGAACTTGCATAAGAATCCGTAGATACGCTTGATTCTTTCAAGATGTCCCTTTCGTGGTTGCGCTCTAAAGCTTGATAAGCTCATTACTGCGGATTGTATATCCCATCGTCCAATAGAGATTGCCCATTGCATAGCTCCTATTAATGATTGATATATTTCAATACCGTCTTGGTCAAGAAACTCGGTTACATCAAGTTCTGGATGGTCTCCCTTCACTAGCGGTGATCTGTGCTTCTGGTTAGGCAATTCCTTGAAATATTGCTTGTAGGCATCTTCCATCTTGTCTATGTACCGGCTTGGGTCCATACATAATACTCCATCAGAGTCTCTCTCAAATCCACAACCTAAGTGGAAGTTAACTTCTCCTGAACCTTTCAGTTTGAAGTTGTACGGTGCTGACGACAGCTGGTTTAGGAACTCCCTAGGATTCTCCATAACAATGCATAGGTCATCAACATATGTGGCCACATATTCGTACACGTCTCTTGTAGGACATTTTCTCATGAAAATACTTGATTCTGCTTTGGATGGGTAGAATCCTAGGTCGCGTAGACAATCAGATAGCAAAATGTTGAATGCTTTTCCGCTAAGTCTTAATCCGTAAAGAGCCTTATCGATGATAAGAAGGTTTCCTTGTAGCTCCCCAAATTCTGGCCCTGCTTTGATGCATACCTTTTCGGTGGTCTTTGCTTCAAGATAAGCATTTCCAATATCAGTAGCCCATGGGGTCATGCCGTTAAGTTCTCCTAAGAATATGCATGTACGTAATCCGCGTAATGAAACAACACCTGAGTAAACAGATTCGAGTGGCGTATCCGTTAGGTTACCATTAGCTACAACTCGAGCTTTATGCCTGCCATCGTGTTTCACATCAAAGATAGTATGAACTTTGATCTTGCGATAACCTTCTGGTATCTTTGCATCATGGAATTCTCCCTTGTTCTTGAATACTGCATAATCCGTTAATTGTGCATGTTCCAATACATTTGCTTCTTGCCATTTATGATTACCGTTCCTTTCGTCAAACTCAAGGGCTTCCTTGTAGTTACGCGGTATAGAGAATCCATACTTGTACTTAGGAGTAACACGGAAGGATCGTAGCTTGGCTTGTTTCACAAGTCGTCGAATATGCTTATCTCGGTTAGCAATTCTTTTAAAGCGTTTCCATCCTTCCAATTCGAGTAGGTCAAATTTCTTGGCATAGATAGCAAGATCAACAGGAATGTCCTTAGCAAGGAAGTCCAATGGTTCAACCGAAATTGCTCCCGTTTCCCAAGCTGTTCTGACGTTGTAGTCACTCCCCATTCTATCCTTGTGTCCCACAGGAGTATGTACGTGTCCTAAGATAGTACGAAATTTCCAATGATGTCCGTCTTCATTGTTCTGTTCTCTTTCGATGTAGTCCAGAATTTCGTTGTACGACATGATGTCTTCTTGGGAACTGTGATCATAGTTTAGCTTGAACTTGATTAGATTCATATCCTTTTCAACTTTGCCTTCAAAGTCTTTGATAAGTTCTACAACTCGTGCTCTATTAACTTCACCTCTCTCGTCGGGTTTGGTTAGGAAAACTCTTCCTACTAGATCACTTGGTGGGGGCGCTATTGCTACCAACGGTTTGCCGTCGTCTCCGAGTATCGCGTTGCCATTTTCGTCTTTAAGAGGAAACTCAAATTCTTTTCCCAAAAGATATTCATTCTCCCCATTTTCTCGAAGATAGACAAATGAATCTAGCTGTTCCTTGATAGATGTGTCACGTTGCTTGAGGACTTGTTGACGAGTTGCGGTAGACGGCTGTGGGTTGGTGGGATGGTTGATATCAGTATTATTGACTTGGGTCAATAGTGTGGTAACTCCTTTAACGTTTAAGTTTTGAAGGGGTTTATGTCGTGAACTACGTCGTAAACCTTTATCCTTAGTTTTATCCAGAGGATTTAAGTCGCTTAAACGCTTCTGTTTTACATGACGTTGTGGTCCAGTAGGAGATGCACGTTTTGGCGACGCCGTTTTAAAATGACCAGTCTGCTGTTCATTCGAGTCGTTAAATCTTGCATCTAATTCTGCCTGGAGTTGAATTTCGATATCCTTGGATATTGCTGATTCATCAAAATCGTTAAAAGTATTTCCCGAGGTTACTTCTTTTAACTTATTGTTAGCAATATCTTCTGCCGGAGAAAGGATATTTTCAACATTGAATAGATCTTTGTCTACCGTGACAGGATCTTCGCGTAGGTTCTTCATCGTATTGTCCCGTGCAGTACGTATGGCTGAACGACAAATTTCGTTTCCAGTTGTATCGGAAATGATTTTGTAGGTCATCTTGTTACCATATGTTCGAGATTCCTACCCATCGACCTCTCATTTCTTTGGACTTACTTGGGAAATGCTGTTCTGATTCATCAACGAGATAATAAACAGGTTCCCAAAAATAGAAGTATAGCAGAGGGCTAATATCAGTCATTTGAAATGTTGCGATTTGTAGTGGGCTCTTGTTTCCCTCTCCGATGTTTGGATCAACACAATTGTTGAGGCAGAATATAACATAGATAATGCTAGAAACCAAACGTAGGGAGGGCACCGCTGCGGTCCATTACTCGGTTGTGTACCGTTTGACAGTTTGCCATCGATTTTCAGCATAGTTTTGGTGCTGATATTTGGATTCGCATTGCCATAATGAAATACAAATGTCTCGAAGGTACACTGCGTTTTTCCATCCTCGATACATAGGAGCATTATCTGCTACTAGTCCAGTGGGACATCCTCTTTGACGGACACGATCTTGGAAGCAAAGTAGAAAGTCTTCAGCATTCTGATGTTTTACTTTGTATGCATCGGTGAGTTTTGATTTTCGTCCCACGAAGATATGTGCACATTTCTCACCACCGTTGCATGCAGGAGTATCTGAATAGATCATGTCGGTGGCATCGTCTTCATCACGGCGTTTGAGATTCGCAGAAGGATTAGGTGATTTGAACATCTTGTGCAGATATGAGGCTGGGGGTAGTTTCATATTTTGAGTTGTATGCTTGAAGGTAGCTTTAACAACAGAAGCAGGTAGATGTGCAAAGTACTTCCTTTTGGATTCATAATCGATGACCGTGGGTACAGAATATCTTGGTGTAAGAGGATTCATTACATTAGCAATGTCGGTAGCATTAATGTCATATTGTTCATAATAATCGAGTCTTCCTTGATAGATTAGACGTTGAGTAGATTCATCCATTAAAAAGTCTTCCCAGTATTCGTGTTCAGTCGGTCTGAAGGTAGATAAGTCATCAAGATACGAGGTGTCTGATATTGTATCTACGAATACTGTGGAGTCCTGGGTTATCTACTGAATCGTAGAATAGTAGATCGTCCATCTTCATTTCTTCAATAACGTCGTCGATGATATTAGGTTGAAGTGGATGAGGATCCGTTGAAAAGAACTCGATGCCGTCTACCATTGTAGGGGATTCGTTATCATTGACCATATTATCAATAATTGGGATTGGTAAATCATTAGCTGTAACAGCAGATGGTTTCTTATCAATCAGTTCTTGTTTAGAGGCTGCAGCTTTGAGTCGTTTTTCTTTGATTCGGATACGGCGTTTGAGCTTACTTTTTCTAAGTCGAGGACATTCAATTTTCTCCCCATTGGAGTCATCGATTGGATCGTTCCATACAATTGTAGTTGGTTGCTTGAATTTATTAACTACAGGTTCATCATCACTTGAGGAATCTTCTTCATCACTGAGGAATCTTCTTCTTGAGCTCGACTTGTAAACCAGGCATAGATCCAACACTGTCATCATCGTCATGTTCAATTTCAACGGTTTGAACTGTTGCACGTATTGGTCTATGTTCTTGTTTAGAAAGATAGTCGTAATTAATATTACCTTCTTGATCGTAGAACTCGTTGATAGCGGACGTGGCATAGGAGGAAATTGCTTGAGCATTTCTTCAGGTGTACGGCTATCGTCATTCAGATTAGGATTCCATTCGGCAGGTGAAGTAAACTGTACATGTGTAAGTCTTTAATTCATCATTGGTAGGATACGTTTGGCGAATGTACGGTAATCCAGAGCGTATAGATAAAGGTAACTGATATCCGTCTGCAGTTTGAATACGTTGTGGTCCGCCATAGGCTGTCGCTGTATCTCCAACGAGATTATTATGCGCTTGGAACTGACATTTCGAATGGATCGATTTTTCTTGTTCAGGTACATGAGCATATTGATGAAATATGGCTAGAATCTTGCCTCTGTTTGTAACAATTACAGAACAAAAGTTCCAAGTCTCTTGCCAGTCATTTGATGATCACCTGCAATACCTATATTGACACGTCGTCCGTCAGCATTGTAAGACATGAGTCTCATATCTCTGCCTCCAATTCCACCATTAGCTCCGCCATCCATTAATGCGAGTGGTTCATTAAAGAATTTCGTTGCATTAACGGAGACGACGTAGTTGTCTTTGGAAGTATTTGGTAGATGACAATCGACTTGATCAAAACGATGATTGATTTTAGCCATAGCTGCCGTATATGCGATATGACCAACAACTTTACCATCTTTACCTATTACTGGTGTGGTTTTGTTGGCCATGAATCGACGTGGATCGGCTAAAGGCAGCTCAGTCTTCCTTGGTAATTCCTTCTTCTTGAGTATACCTTGATTG
>FMBT01000583.1:0-43960 GCA_900095095.1 Fragilariopsis cylindrus CCMP1102
CCCTGGATTGCTGCACCCTCAAATGTCATCATAGATCTTTCATTCTTTTATTTCAAATAAAATAAAATAAAAAAAATAAAAGGAGTGCGAAATAGTTGAAATAATATGACAGAGAAAAAAAAAAACAGGAGTGGAATCAGAACAAAATTAATCAACCAGTGTAATTTGTTTAGTCGATTCGTAATATAAGATTGGTAGGAAAAATGTCGTATGTGTATATGTACTCTATGCTAGACTGTAGTGAACAGTAATACACGGCATTGGTCGATTCTACTTACGAAAGACCAGCAAGTTGGTCAGCCCCACCCTGATCAGTTTTCTCATTGAATAATAATGATCAGTAAACGCTGTGGCGATTTCATCTGCACTCATTGTTGGATATTTTTGTATTTTAAAATATTTGTAAGAAGACAAATGAAAGGAGGACGGGCGAGTGGATACAGTGTATGTAAAAAGTAATCAAAGTTATGGTAACAACAAAAACTGTTTCAAAAGTGAAAATAAAAGGGATGATTGAAATAGGAAATCAAAATTCAAAATACAAAATAAAAGGGTTATTCCACGGTGTAGTTTTGTGGCAGTGAATTTCTCGTTGTTCATTCATTCGTTCGTCTGTCCTTGTCCGTAGAGCAAGCCAGGCGCGTAAAAAGAAAAATGAAGAAAAAACTACGCTCGCTCGGCAATACGACAAAAATAGTTGCGCCAAGATTTCGTCCAAACACACCTAGATTTTAGGCGGAAACAAAAGCAAAAGCCAATAATAGTTAATAGAACACAATCCCAACGAACGACATTCAGAAGATCTACCTCATTGATTTGTGTTTTAAGCAACAAACACACAAGCAACCATCAAGTAAAATAAGACGAATACTGTAGCTAGATAGTAGTAGTAGTAGCTGGTTTATCTGTTGCATTGGACTCTTCCATTAGAATAATATCGAAAATAGGAGGAATCAAGTAGCAGTTTGTTGCAACTAACTAACTAACTAAGTAACTACCAATTCGTTTCGACCATAAACATTCAATCAAAATCAGTATCATCAGATTATCGTAGCGGTAATTTACAGAATCATGATACGAAGTCACTCCGAAAATTCTTAATCGAAAAACTTTAGCATCGTCGATGGAAAAAGAAAATAATGATAATGTAGGGAGGGATGTCACGACAGTTTGAGAATCTACAAACATCAACAGAAGCAGAAGCAGCAGCAGCAGCTGCAACAATAGACGAAGAAAAGAAAGAAAGTGAAACAGAAACATCATCAGCAACAAATCCTAATCATTTCTATAGTTCCATAAAACGTGGATTGATCGGCGCTTCTTCGACATCTGCATTTAATAAGCCTCCAATAGATAATAAAACAACAACAACAACAACAACAACAGATAATAATAATACAGAAAAAATCGCAAGGCAGGTTGTTGCTAAATTACAACAGGAGGCGTTGCTGGGTGGTAATATAAATAAAACAACAGGAACAGGAACAACTCCAATTCATCGTAGAGCGTCTCCCATTGCAAGGATGCGCGATAATAGTGTTCAAGAGGCGGCCTCGATTGATGTTGATGCACATGGATTACGGTTTAAGATGGCTGCTGATACCAGCAATAGTAGTCCAACTAGAAGTAGTAATAATAATTGGTTTAAGATGGCTGCTGATACCAGCAATAGTAGTCCAACTAGAAGTAGTAATAATAATAATAATAATAATAATAATATAAATATAAAGGAACCCATATCCGACAAGGAAATGAAAAAGGAAAAAAGACGTAAATGGAAAAAGAAAATGAAAATTGCACAGGCTAAAAAACGGCAAGAAAGAAGATATTTAGATGATAACAATACAGTTATGTCATCAAGTCAATTTGGTGGTAGTCGTAGTAATCCTGTATATTCTTGTGTCTTGGATAACGTAGAAGGTACGAAACTATTTGCACGATTTACACAATGTGCGGGTGCTACCGTGGATGATGGTGCTGTTAGTGAATATGGATACTATAGCGAATACGGGGGATCATCAGCTGGGAGTACAGGAATAGGATACTATTCAGATGACTACGATGATGATGATGATGATGACGAAGAAGTAAGTGCTCTCAGTGCAAGCGTACCTAGACGGAATGGCAAACAACTACAACAGCAACGACAACGACAACGAGGGAGATCACGAAAGAGTAGACAGAAACCACCATCACGGGAATCATCTACCGATCGATCATCGATGGGTACATCTGTAGATACTACAGTTTTAGAAGAAATGACAGCATCTTTTCTTTCCACCGGGGATGATACTACAGTATATGGAGAGCAAAGCGAAATATCGGAGTCTCTACAACAGCAACGACAACGACAGAATTCTACCAAAATAAGATCGTCGTCGGAGGTGCCCTTGGTTGCCACAGTTGCAACTTCCGAAATCGGAAATTCGAATCCTACAGATTATGCTGCCTTTGTGTCGGGGATGTCAAATGTTCAGCCGTCGTTTGATCCTTTCAAGATCGATGAAAATATGATCAACAACGAAAATATTGTTATTCCATCCACTCAAAATCCGATAGTATTACCTCGTTTCGGGACGAACCGACATCTATCTAGTAGTGGTACTCATATAAAATCACGCAATCCAACAACAATGAACTTACAATCAGAATCTAGTGTTGTCAAGAAGTTCATTGAAGATTTAAAAAATAGGGGTGAATCAATGCTTTGGCATCAAGAAACATCCGCCATGAATCCTACGAATGTTACCATACGGTTGAAAAAGGGATTTGTTTCCGATGGTACCTACTGTGCACCACGATTGATATGGACGGACCCAAGGAAGGATCAGAATTATGGATTAGACATATTCGATATTCAATCATTGGAACGTGCCGATGTTCTACTAGTACAATTGGAAACTTTCCCCTGTGCGATACCAGGACGGAGCGTTTGTTTACACTTGAAAAACTCTACCAGTTTTATATTTGAAGCGGGAACGGAAGAGGATGCGTTGCGGTTTGTTCGGGGAGTACGATGGATCGTTGCTCGTTTGGCTTATAACCTTGTCATAGGCAACCTTGATGTGAGTTGCGAGCTACTCGAATTAGGCATAATGGATGCTAGATCACCAAGATCAACTCTTATGGAATTTGATTGGTCTCGTGCTATGGATGATGTGACTGAGCATTTGGTTGAAAAAACTCTGTCATCGACTATGATCTAGCTTAACTATTACATTATATAAGCATTTGAGAAAAAGAAGAAAGGAAAAAACACACATAAAATAATAAGTAAGAATGGGACAAATGGTGTAAATACTATTAATACTAATATTAATACCAAATTATGAAATTAAGAGAAGTAACTACAATTCTTTTTTTAAAATATGATGGAACTTCTGTCGTATTTTGTTTTTACATTTTAATACACAATTTTGTCAAGTTTCTCTTCTCGACGGCAACTACTGATGGCGATGCTGATAAAATGAATGATAAATTCGTTTATATATATAAATCCTTGAATCATATAATATGATCCGTACGTGGTTTTTGCATCTTCCTTTCGCATTAGCTACCTCACCTAATCTATCATCTCACTTCGTCGAGATCCACGGTTTCTCCTTGTTCAAGTCTTCTTTCCAGTTCGATTAGTCGTCCAACTCCATTGATCATGGTATTAATAAGCTGAACTTCACTTTGTCCAAGTCGTTCAGAATTAGCTATATCAAATATACCCGTATACGTTCCACCGGATTGTTTGTCTTTAAACCTACTAGATGCCTCCAAACAGAGTCGATCTAGTAGTTCATCGAATCCAGGTTGCTGTCCCAATCTGTTTAGTTTAATAAATACTGAAGCACGTAAGGCTGTTCCCAAATTTTCAGGTGAAGTATTAACGAATCCGTATCTAGGATGATAGCAGAATGCATGACCACGTTTGTGCAACGATTGCTCTACTTGCGTTAGAGCTCGACTAAGACGTTCAAATACCGCCGAGAGGTCACCACCGTTACTAGTAGCAACAATACGAAGATGATCTTCCTTATTCAACCACATCACAAGATCGGGATTGTCATTTCTACCGTTATTAGTACTATGAGCTTTGCCAGCATCATTATCGCTCACTGTGTAGACCCCCCTGCCGTCCGGCCAATCGCGCCCGATCCCTGCTGAAATATTATATTCATCAGGATCATGGAAGAGAATATGACGATTGATAAGATCCTCGTGTTGATCATTCGACATATCCATAACTCGTAAATAATTTCCACCACGAAGCCCTCCATTATTGTTGTAATTTCTTAAGATTTTATCATCGTCATCGTCATCGTCATCGTCATCAACATTATTATTGTTATTACTATTTATACCATTCCAATCTTCATCGACAAAAGCCTCAAACAACTGTTCCAATTTTCGTCTTTGTGATCGACTAATAACAGGAGAAAATGGAAATCCCTTTATAGAACGAGCTACTCGCATACGTGTTTTTAAGATGTAATCCCCATTTGGATCCAATTTTTGTTGTAGTACGTAATTGGGATTGAGATTTGTGAATTGCCGACGCATCTTTGTAGGACGACGACCCGCTACAACAACGGTAGACGACGACGACGACGACGACAATGATGATGCCAACGTCGTAGATGGTTTTAGAGGCATCACACACTTAGTATGACTGTTGCTATTGTTTTTGTTCGATCTGATTTTATGATTGTCTTTGCTATTCAAATTATCATTGTTGTTGTTGTTGTTGTTGTTGTTGTTGAAGGATAAGGACGAGGATGCTGCTGCTCCTGTTTGTGTCTCGACGAAATGATAATGATGATAATCTTCGATGACGGGAACCAATAAATCAGCAAATATGCTATAGGATTCTTCATCACCTGCGTAAACACCTGTTCCTCTAGGTGGCTTTGCCCCGAACGGTAAACAAACGCCTGATTTTATGATATCTTCTAACGTAACTCCATTTTTCGTTTTTTTGTCCTTGAGTGATGCATACACTTCGGGGGTTAAATATCGTCGTAGGTAAGAACGGGAACCGAATCTAGACAAATCCGGATAGGAAGGATCATCGCTGCCGTTATGATTCTTCTTAGTTTGTGCGGCTGCTGCTGCTTCACACGCGGATCTCATCATAAGGCCGTTAAAGTGATTACTATGAATCATAGACCATAGATTGCTGGTCAGTCCATTAATATTGTTGTTGCCTTCCACTAGTAAAGATGATTTTTCTAGTAGATGATGGCCATCATACTCGTAATTCTTTACTCTTTGCTGATTTTCTTCACCAGATTCAGCAGCAGATTCGTGCTCATCGAAATTCTTCAGATATGAAACTCCAAATGTCCCACCGAGAATAACGGCAATTCCGGAAATTACTCTAGCGGCGTCTGCCTTACCTACAAATTTGGATGTCGACGTCATGAAGCTGCTTTATTTTGTTCTATCCCTCTAGTAACTATTCTTTTGCTCTCTTTTTTTTATACCAATATTTTGTTCTATCCCTCTAGTAACTATTCTCTTGCTTTCTTTTCTTTATACCAATATTTTGTTCTATCCCTCTAGTAACTATTCTCTTGCTTTCTTTTCTTTATACCAATATTTTGTTCTATCCCTCTAGTAACTATTCTCTTGCTTTCTTTTCTTTATACCAATATGAACAAATAATGATCTAACCTTATCTCGAAAATGAATGTTTTATATGTTAAAGTTCTTTAGAAATGATGTGATCGTGATAGCACCGGAGGCCAATGGGCAAAGGTGCGAGAATGATATGAGTGATCGAGTCATGCTTTTTTTTTTCACGCGTTACGTCGCATTATTACACAGCACACAGCACATCAAAAGCAAAGAAGAAGAATTGATGAGGCGAACAAGAATATCATCGAATCTGAAACTGAAAAAATTAGAATGATTTTAATGAATCAATCGTGTATCGAATCATGAATCGACTCAATCGACTGGCTCATTTCGAATTTCCCCTAAATAGTAATAAGGGGGAAAGCCGTATCCACAGGAAACTAAATTTTCGAAATTATGCAAGAGTGCAGATTATTTACCGGTAAGATGTCGTGAAGTTTGTAAAAGGTTGAGAGCCAAACAAGCATCAAGACTTTATTCACTTGTAATCTTAATGCAATAAATCATCGCTCTACTGTGGTATTGCAACTAATACCTTGGCTTACAGATTCCAGCAACAATCAATGCAACAGGAAGATCACACGAGAAAACATGATATAAGACACTTTCCAGCTTTATAGGTTTATTTTTTGATATCGATTTTGATTCTCAGAACTTGCATTCCTATTTCGTGAAACAATAATATATACAAATAAAATAGCAAATTATCGGTATTGGTATCGGTATCGGTATTGGAGAAATAACAAAGCAAACAGAGAAATAGAAGAAGGAATAGAATTTGAACGGGGCGTATATTTTTCATCCTTTCGGATATATATATACTGCAGAAGTACCTGTATAGTTGATATTCAGGAGCCATTACTTTTTATATACGAATAATAAGAATAATACGAATCTAATATATATAATAATAATATATAATGGATACAACCGTCGTTAAGGATGAGATTTATTCCTTCGAAATCGCTCGACGGGTCGTTGGACGAGCGGCGTTACATTTGGGTATAGATAGTATGACCGAACAAGCCTTGGATGTAATGGCTGATGTTTTGTTACAGTATTTAACTCGAACCGGACAGGCCTTATCACATCTCGTAGAATCCTCCCGTCGAACCTCAGCACATGTTAACGTCTTAGATACATTCCAAGCTTGTCAATTGGTAACATCTCCGGCTGTTGGACGGTTACATCTCCAAGAACCTGAAGAAGAAGAGGAAGAAATATTATCCCCAACAAACAACAACAACAACAACAGTACATCCGCCGATGGTACGTCATTGTCGACGTCCACAAATAATGGCAACAGCAACACTGCGAATGGTAATACATCTTCGTCGTCTGCCAATCCTAGTAATGGTAGTTCAATGAAATCTTCGCAGAAGTCGTCTTCCTATTCTGTGACAGGTTGGCAAGGTCTGGCCGAATTTGTTTTTGGTCCGAAATGGTTGGAAGAAAAAGATGAAGAGGACTTAATTGCCCCATTAATAATGAATGCCACCAACATCGATGAGAATGGTGAGGGTCGTCCACTTTCTTCGGGTGGTGCAGGAGGTAAGGCCCTTCCGTCCGCTCTTGCAGACGTTAGAGAGGATACTGATGGTATTGGTGTTGGTGGGGATAATCTTAACCAATACGGACGTAAACGAAATCGACAACGGGGAGGATGGGATGCACCCTATCCAGACGGTGTACCAACCTTTCCTCGAGCATCTGCGACTTGCGCTAATCCACATGCATTGCCAGCAAAGGTAACAGGAGGAATAGATACTACTAGTGGTGGCGAATCTACCGCATATCGTAAGGTCGATATCGATGCTGAGGAAGCTGCCGAAGAAGAACACGAGGCTATGAATGAATTAGAGGGCATGTCCGACGACGTCTTCGCGCCGTCACCAACAACACCAATGGCGACGACAGTTGGTTCTTCCTGGGGGAGTATCAATGGCAATAACAAACGAACATTAGATCGACATGATACCGCTAACGACGACGAAGATAATGACGATGACATGCCGCCCACCAAAAAGGTGAAACTAGAAGATGGAAAGGCGGCTAGTAATAAAAAGGGAGACAACGACACTGACTCCGCGAGAAGAAAGAAGCGGCGACAAAGACTACCAGTGGCGACGATGAGAAAGAAACTTATGTTGAGGACGACGCAATATCGGACAAATTTTTATACGTCCCCTCCTTTTATCCTCGACCACCCTCCACGAAGGTTGTGGTGGATGAAAGACGGACAGTAGTGGACGACCAACAACAGCGATTACTTCAACAACAACGACAGCAGCAGCAACAACAACAAGAACAACAGGTATCTACCAACAATAATGATCCTCCAACATCTATTGCTGATATCGATTCATCACTGGGGGTACGATCTTCCCTTGTACGGATGGGTCAAAATAGTTATTGGGGTTCGGGATGGGAACAAGCTTCTACCATGGCGGTTCCAATGGGTCGACGAACGAATGATGGTAGTGGAAACACAAACGTTCCTGGAGGAGCAACAGCTATCGCCGAAGTTCCTATCATTCCAATGAACCGTGCAAGCGGATCAAGAGTCAGCAGGATTTTGGAGGGATCGATGGATGCGGCTGCTATGCAATAATAATAATATTAAAATAATATCATAGGTATTCATCTATAATATGTTTATCATCATCGCTCATCATCATCATTCTAAACTTGGATACAAATACAGTAGTAAAATCCATGATTTTATCGACTGCCAAAATCTTGTTTGTTGCTTGGATATTTCGAAATATTAATGTTTGCATACTATGTTGTATAAACTTAAGACACAGATTAGAAAGAAGAAATAGTCAACTACGTTTTTCTGTGATGTCATTTATTTTGAATCAATATTAAGATACAATGTTCGTTTGATCACTCTCTATGTTAAACTACTCAAGTATGAATTGACCTTATGATATATTTCTATACCATACCAACCATTGTCATGAAAAAGATTTCAAATCATGTATATGAAGAATCATCTATACTAGTCTCTTTCCGTAATTGGACATGTATGCATACCGGACGTACTAGGTACGTTGTCCTTACCAACTTCTTCCCAATATCTAACAAAGCCAGGAGGTTGTGCCTTGTCAATCCCATCAAATGCATGGTTATGAAATACATTCAGTTTAAACCCTTTGCTACGCATTTCCCAAGACCTTTCTGGTGCAAATATTGCTGCTGGTATCGTGACAGCCAATTGATCATCCGGAGATCGACAAAGAAAACAGTCACCGAGCAATGTTTCTAATCCATGCTTAACAGGTGGACTACGATAAAAGTCCAAATTTGTAATATGAAAGAACCCATGAACATTTGGAATACGACAAGACTCATCACTATCCCTATCAATCAACGTGCGTTCCAAATTACCCGATTTTTTGTTCAGTTGTAAATGACAAGCGCTAGCATTGAAACCCTCCAAAATAAGAGGTTGAAGACTTGATGGAGCACTACCCTGAGGAAAGTGATCAAACATAATAATACCATCATTCTTAATAAAGTATTCAACTGGATCTTTTTCCCATGGCTTAGAACAGAATCCATCGGTGTCTAACCATAGCATATATTTGTAATCGGCCAAAGCAGGATGATGCCATATACGGACAGATCGAAATTCTGCTTGCCATGCATAAGCCAGTCGTGTCGGTGCACCACCTCCATTCAGCTCTCCACGACAATTCGAAAACCATGTCAAATTGACAGGAGATGAAACATTACATCGTTCCATAAATTTATCGTATCGAGCTGGAGTGAGGGCTGCAATTTCTTTCTGTAAACCTATATTGTCAATAACAATACTAACCTTAGCAGGAGCCAGCATTTTTTGCAATGATTCAACATCCTCCACAGGTATAGGTTCCGCAGTGAAGACAATCACATCATAAAGAACTTTATGATTGTAAGCAAAATGCAGTAAGCACATTGATTGTACAACAAGTTTCCATTGGTGTGGACCATGAATTTTGGTAACAATTGCAACGTTATCATAGCGTACAAATTTTGCTTCCTTCGTTAATGTGCTGCTGTTGTTGTTGTTGTTGTTGTTGTTTGTTATTGTATAACTGATTGTTTGATTGTTGGCGTTGGTTGTATCACTGATTGTTTGATTGTTGATGTTGGCTGTATCTGGCAGTGTAGACTGTCTCAACAACTTATCAGGTGAGGATTGAGTTGTTATATTATTTGTGTCTCGACTATTATTCGTCGTCGTCGTTATTGACGATAAACTTGAACTCCAATTTTTAACAGTCGGAGCAAGAGAAAGAGGAGAATCAGATTGATATAAATTTGAGTTCGTCGTTCGTCCCCCCGTCAAAAATGCTGTATTACAGAATACGGATGCAACGATCGCTAGCGGAACAACTACAAATATCCTCCTCGAAGGAAGAGTACGAGATTCGTTTTCTGCCATAGTGAGGACTATTGGCATGGTCGTATTTTATAATCTGAAAGTTGAATGTTGAAGGATAGAACAAAAACTATCTTACGTATACGTATTTATACTGCAGGCTACAGTTGTAGGCTACAGTACGCTTTCCTCAATGCAAAGCAACAAAACGCTCTTTATTCTTATTTTTCTTTGAAAATCATCGTTATTTCACTCTATATATTTTTTTCATCGCGGTCATACGCTAACTACTTCAAGTACTGTGGAGAGTCCGAAAACTTACTGTGAAAAACTACGAGTTAGTGGTAGTACGGACTAATTTAGCCTAGCTGTTTTCGGGCTGTACATGTAATGTACTATTACTACATCATCATGGTATTGAATACCGAAATTGAAACATGAGCGGCGGTCATAATTCACTACTTAATTTTGTTTTATCACACTCTAAGTTACTACTATGCACTCGATGACTGGTTTTCGACCAAAAAACAAATGAATGAATCGAATCGAACGAATCGAATCATCAATCAAAAAAAATATGATTATATTCTTATAATTGTGGGTTGGTTTTAATACTTTATTTTCTTTCATCGCCATATATTACATATACTACCTATCTTTTCTTATCTTGTTTCATTTTCTTCCATTGATCTTTAAATTGATTAAATCTTACTTTATGCCACCATTGAGATAATTCTTTATGTCGATCATATTGATGTACGATAGGAGATATAGTACCATCCCAATTTAATATAATATTTTTGGATGATGATGATGATGATTCTTGTTGTACGATCTTACCATTCCCCCATAGTGATAATTCCTTATCACGTAACGCACCCATATTATTAATTATACCAAAACCTTGATCTTGAACCAGTATTTGTTTTATTGCTTTTGTATTAACTAATTTGTTACTATAATATAGGTAGTTATGAAAACCTTGATCGGCACCAAAAATAACAGTTTTTGATTCATCCGATTCACCGACCATTGCTCTTAAATACATTTCTATTGCAATTTGTTCACCCATTGTTGACCCGCTACATATTGTTGGTTTCTTTGAGAATGCATCAGCAACAACATCACCGTATGCTAATTGGAGCCATTTACGATTATATTTACTCTTACCAAGTGAAGTTGCATCCACATTTTCTCCAAAAAATATAAGTGAACCACCACCGTCATCGTTATCATCATCATCATTGTCTGTTGTTGTTGTTCTTTTTTGACGAGGAACTCTTCCAAAGGGTGTTTCTTGGAAGATAGTATCTCTTGCATCGATAAGTAATATCCAATTATGTGGTGAATAATATTCAGACCATATCCAATATATTTCATATCGTATAGTTTGAGCTGTCCTACCATGTCGTTTGTCTAATAGAGGAGTCAACAATTCCTTATTACTACTACTACTACTACTACTACTCGTACTACTACGACGACCGAATAGATTATGACATTGACATACACGCATCCCACCTTTGTGACTTTTTAGTTCTTCACCCTCTAAATTGTAACAATGATATGGGACAACATAAACAATGATATTCATGCCTATACTTTTTTCATCATCGTTGTCACCATTATTCGAATTCGAATTCAAATCATTATTCCAATATTCTAATATTTCACGTATATCTTTTTGTTCCCAATCCATAATTGATATACCAACCACAACATCACCAGTATATCCAGTTTCAAATAATGTCATTAAAAATAATATATATGTTTCAAATGAATATTCTGCAGCAAATACAAATACTGCATCTTGATTTGGACGATGTACACCAGAAATTGGTTTTATATATGTAACAATTTCTGTTTCATTGTCTATATTCTCATTTTCATTTTCACCATGATCTTCGTCTTCGCCTTCATCTTTATCTTCATCGTTGTTGTTATAATGATCATAATTATGAAATACATACGTTGGTTTAGGAAAAATTGATGGACCAATAGGAGTAATGGAATCTGATACACTAAAGAGAGGATAATGGTCTTCTTTTGCCTTTATTTCATAGTCATCGCGGGTCGTCGTCGTCGTCGTCTTCGTCGTTGTTTTTGTTGCTGTCAACCTTCGTCGTTGTCGAATAATATCGTTATTGTTATTGTTGTTGTCCTTACTGTTACTGCTGCTCGTCGTAGTACTTGTACCATCATCAGATAAAAACGTACTACTACTACTACTACTAGTACTAGTAGACGAAAAGGAACAAATTAATAGTATTAGTAATACACCTGTTGTTATTGTGAAAAATAATGATATTGGACGAAGCGCATTCTTTCTTCGACTTGTTATTATATTGTTTTTCTCCGCCACCATGGTGATGATGTCCTGTAAATATTTTTTTTATGAGAATCCTATATGAGACAAGAACGTCTCTATTAGATTTTGGCATGAACATTATGCATTCAAGTAAATGAGCAGTTTGGGGGAAATGTTTTTATATATGCCCCATAATGATTTGGTCGTTTCAATTTAATGGCCTTCCCCAACTTCGAAACTCCCTCTTTAACCCTTTTATCCCCCTTTTCAAATCCATACCGATCGAAAAAAAAACTCAAAACATCACACCATTTCCCTTTCGAATAATAGACAATAATGCATCATCAGCCATGTATCATATACCGTCACTACTATAGGTATTGTAGATCATCTCTTCTGCATTCAGGAGAGTGCGTTGCTGTCGCTCTTCGTCGTCGAATACGACGACATCTCATCATTGGAAGATGACGAGGATGGTTTTGAGGAGTTTACCGATAGTACTTTTATTTTTCTTCTCATCGTCATGCTGGGATTTTGATTTTATCGCATTATTGAAATTCGGAACTGTTCCTAGTAGATTGATATCATCGGCGAGAGCATTTGTTCCTAATCCGGTATGCCGTTATCATCATACTACTCATCAGCATGGTTTGGCAGCAAAGAAACGTCATAAAAAACATACTAGTACGGCGAAGGGCCACCCGAGTAGTACCAGTATTGATATAAATAATCTACTTTCTAATATGGGATTGCAACAAGTCAATAGTACCAATACTAATAGTAATAACACTGGTGCAGTTAAGAAAACTACTACTACTACTACTACTACTACTGCTGGTAGTACGACAAAATTTGTATCTCCCGATATCGGTCTGCAGACGCAGTTGGACTATGCGAGGAACGGACATTCCGTGCTAAGAAACTTCATCACAGGCGACAAACTCACCAGCCTTCGTATGATTCTGCAAGATCTTGCTTCGGACGAAGAATTAAAGGCATGGAAACAAAAAGTCGATGTTGTTGTAGGAAATAATAAGGATGATGTAGTCAATACGTGTCATAGTATTGAAGACTGTCAAAAGACATTACAAGATTTAGGTGTAACAGCTAGTTTACCCTTTTTGCAATACTTTAACACATGGAGGAAAATACCAGCAGTTCGAGATCTTGCTTTTGCGTTAGGAGAGTCGGCATCCACCCTACTAGATGTACCTACTGTTCGGTTGTACCAAGATGCAATATTTTGGAAACGTGTTAAAGATGGTCCTACACCGTGGCATGTCGATGCTAAAATGACTCCGTTTGATACATCCAATATGATAACATTTTGGATCCCACTTGATAAAATTCCTCATCCCAAAGATGGTGGAACAGCTTTAATATTCTGTTCAAAGAGTCATGTAGATTTTGCATTACCCTATTGGAATCCTGCACCAGAAGTGAACAACGTCAGTAATAATAATAATAATAATAATAATAATATGAAAGATACTACGACGTCATCCGAATGGGATCATCTTGATGAACGATATCCTACAAAGGATGTAAATTATATGCCAATGAAACTAGGAGATGTAACGATACATTCTGGTTGGACGTTACATTGCTCTAATGGGAATGATAGAGAAGGGTCACATAATGATCGAATTGCTTTAGCAATATCGTTTGTAGATGGAGATGCAGAAATCCGTCCTGACTGGCAGATTATTGGTGACGACGAAGATCGATGGAGTTATCAAGATTGGTGTAAGGATGTAACACCACGAGCAAAAATTTCTCATAAACTCGTACCAATCGTTTGGCCACCATCCCTTAGAGAGAATGACGATGATAGTAATAATAATAGTAAAAACATGGTATAAGATTGATAAAATCAGTTGTAATGATCTACTACTTCTCTACACATGGCACGTGTGCCGAGACAAGTATAATACAGTATTTGATGTCATATGTCACATCAAAAATATATCTAAAGATAAAATTGAATTATATTATGTCTGCAAGTTTTCATTTCAACGTATTACTGCTGCTTTCATAAGTAGATCGTCCAATAGAGTAGGCCAAACGGAAAGGGGGAGAGATCGACCTCCACCAATCCCACAACTAGCACTACCTTCGACAAAGCTCCGAATAGCATGATTGATCCTTCCGTCTGAAATATATCTGATGCATACTTCCATATCCTTCCTTTCTTATTCTGCCCTCCATATGTGACACGGCGCGCACTTTCCGCGTGAGTTGCAAACGTTTTGTATCTTTAATCTTTTTGTCTCAAATCGAATTACAGTACGGTACATTAATTCTTGTCTTGATTGACTATTATGTGGATTGAAAACAGAACTAAGATATTCATTAGAAAATAATCAACAATGAGCCACCTATGAGCAAGACTAACGGAGAGGACAAAGAAGAAGAAGACGATGACGTTCTGTCGACGATCATTTAGGAGTCTATAACAAATGGGAGAAGACGAGAGAACCACGACGCGAAATACGACAAGACGGGTCGTCGTATTGTCTCTTTATCTCTTGGGACAACGATTTCTGCGCCTTTCGATCATTACTGGGAACTCTCTCCTCGTATACAACGACTTGATGCATTAGAATCTCTCACGGTAACATTTTGCAAAAGACTTCCTCAAGAGCTTATATCATTACGGAAGCTCAACAAGTTGACATTGATCGGATGCAAAAGATTCGTTGCATTTCCTTCATTTGATTTCTTTCGTGAGATGGATCGATGTACGATGCTCCAGGAACTGAGGATAGTAGGAATCGTGCCTATGATCCCACCATATATCATATCACAGATTGCAACATTAAAACATTTGAAAGTATTGCAATTTTCATTCCATGCGAATACCATCGAAGAAGAAGAATTGTTTTTGCGAGAACTAATACGATCCGATATCCAGTTCACATCCTCCCTAACGGAATTGATTCTGAATAGATGTCATATTTCTGATGACGGTTTTCGTTTTATACTTCTAGATGTTGTACCACGATACCTTAAACTGAAAAGTTTGAGTCTCTGTAAGAATCAAATCAAATCCTTTCGCAGGACGATCGCCATTGCTGCCGAATCAAGAACAACAGCAACAATTGCAACAACAGATTTCATTCCGTCGAGTCAACAACCGCAATTGACGCCCCAATTTACCTTTAGTCATTTGGAAGAATTGATAGTATCCGATAATCCGGTCTGGGAACAAACCCTAGAACGATACTGTCTGCTGCTTCGTACGATGAGAATGAGATAGTAGAAGAGAAGAAACGAGAAGAAAGGCATTATTTGGAAAATTTTCTCACTTGTCGTGCTGTTCGATTGGATATCTTGGATATCGATTCGAAAAATCATCGTTATGGTCACCGATCATGCAACACTGGTTAGATATTAACAAATGTGGACGGTACTTAATTGACCAAGGTACCACTCATCGGCAGCATCAAAACCAACATCAGAGGCCGTCGTACAATACAAATACGAGTGCGAGCGCGAGTACAAATGCCACTAATTACTTGTCGTTGGTATCAAATAGCAACAGTAACGGCAATACTACCCCACTTGCTCTTTGGGCACTTGTGCTAGAGAAAACAAATACACACTTTTCCAAATAGAACCAATCGGTACCGAATCATCGACTGCTCGATGCGCTAATGTGTTATACTATTTTGCGAGGAACGGACCTGCGTTAGCTGGAAGAGACAAATTCTTCGAAAGAGAACAATCATTGTAATATATTGGTGTATTTCATTATTTTTTAGCATGTCTTTAGCTAGTTTTTACGAAATTATATCCAGATAATATAGTCTAAAAATCGAGGTTCATTCGTTTCAATAGGTATCACACGGTATGCAAATGCCATTCGAAGCAGATAATATTAATATGTTGCCGTGTATACCAGAACAAACCGTACACTTTGGTTTCTTTCTTTTGTAGTGGAATTTACCGTATACCACGAGGAGATTCTTATCTCATAATGTCATCAAATGTAGTATTATGTAGTAGCAATGGTCTCCCACCCTTTTCCCACAAACCATGTACATGTAAGTTGATGATACCGACATCTGTCAATGTACGTCACCCCTAATTAGTCTGTGTGGGCCGAAACGGTCGTCGCCGGTACCTGTTGTTGCTGCTGCTGCTGCTGCTTGTTGTTGTTACCACCTCTTCCGCCGGTAGCTGCTTTGTGATGACGAGGTTTCCGTTTGTTTTTTCCTCCCCGTGTGCTATTTTTGGCATAATTATTCTTATTAAAATGGGTTGTTGGGTTAGTAGCAGTTGTTGATGCTATTGTGTTATTTCCCTCCTCGACGGTAGTAGAAATAGCATCAGGAGAATCTGAAATATCTTCCTTCATTGTCGCAGTTTCAGCCGAGGCAGTAGTTGTACTAGCGGATTCGTTAATGCAGTCACGATCCCCCGTGCAATGAGTAGACCCATCACACAAATTAACTCTATTCGATTCGCTAACGGGTTTGACAACATCAACTCCATATCCTTTAGTATTAAGGACTTTCAACATCTCAAGAGCTTTCGTGGCTTTTTTCTCTGTATTGGCTACAATAGTCAATCGCCACGATTCAGGATTTTTTTCTTTCTTATCATTCTCCCCTGATTGTAGTTCTGGTTGTCGTTCCTGTTCTTGTTGTCCATCTTGCTGTTGCTGTTGTTGGTCGTCTTCATTGTTGTCTTCTGAAGCTTTCTGGGTTTGTTCCGAATGCTGTTGCTGCGGGTGCTGTTCTTGATGTTTCTGCTGTTGATATTTCGACATCCGTTTTTTCAAAATCTTGGTTTCCGTCTTCCTTGCGATATTCCGTAATTTCGTTTGGGACGGAAGAGGTTGGATAACAAGTGTGATAGAAAAGTTGTTTGTGGGCTTGCTGTTGGGATTAGCTTTACTATTATTGGTATTCGTACTGTTTTTGGAGTTTTTCGATGGTGATGTTGGTGACTTCGGACCATTGTGTTGTTCCTTTTCTTCATTCCCGATGTTTGTTGTTGCTCCCGTTGCCGTTGTGTAATTTGAATTACTTCCAAGCTGCAACTTAGCTGCGATGGCAACCAAGCAGGAACAACATTCTTGTAGGGGTGCCTCCAATTGAATAACGTTGTGACCAATTTGTTTCGGTGGAACCATTATCCGACACTGATGATCAGCACTTAATTGGACGAGAGTATTTCCCCGTTTCCCAACAATGGATGCATGCCTCAAACTACCATTATTGTTATAATTATTATTATTATTCCCACCTCCACCTCCTCCTCCTCCTCCAACTGCTGGAACGGGTAGATCAATAATATATACCAAATGTTTTCGATCGGATACATATTCCGGACAACAAATTTCATCAACAGCATTGGCTGCGTACATAGCAGCAATGGGATCAGCTCGTATAACGACCGGTGTCCATTGTGGATTAGTAAAATCAAGTTCAGTATATGTGGGTGGTACACCCGCCATATCAATCGCCGCCAATGTCGATGAAGCACCAGGACCGCCACCAGTAGCAGACGATGCGATATGTCCTCCTCCACCTCCACTACCACCGTTCGCGTTTTGGTGATTATTGCTGTGATTGTGATTAATATTATGGGCGGCGGGTGGAGGATAGTTCACGACACTGATCCGTACCGATTCCGGTGTTGTAACTTTTTGTTGTTTATTAGAGTGGTGCTTTCCTCCTCCTCCACGACGTTGTTGTTGCTGCTGCTGAGAAGACAAGGACGTTACCGCTGTTGCTAGTACCGATGTAGATTCTTTCGCTGCAAGTTTTTGAATAGAATCAATGGTTGATCCACGTTTACCAATTACAAGACCTACACAAACGGTAGGTATGTAAACAGTAATTGTCAAATATGGGAAAGATAATACGGTTAAATCGATGACATTATTATTATTCGAAGATGATGGATTATTTTCCTTCTCCTCTTCTTTTTCTTCCAACATTGTTGTTGATTCTGATTCACTCCCACGACGACCACCACCGACATTTTTGTTATCTTTGTTATTCAATAGTAAATCATCAGTACAAGTACTGTCACCTCCGTCGATGGTTGTGGAAGTGTTCGGAATGATAGCCGTCGTTATCGTTGTCGTTGTCGTCGTTGCCACGGCTATTGTATCAGTAGTTGGAGGTGTCATTCTATACTGTATTTCCTTATTATTGTTTCGTCTGTGAACGCGTGTTGTTGTTTGATGATTGGCGAAAAACACGTGAACTATGCTTTCCTCGAACCTCGAACCTCAAAATTCAAATCGGGTATGAGATGCGAAAGGAAAACACTTCAACTTGCGAATTTGAATTTTGACGAAGCAATGCAATGGAATGTGAATGCGAATGCAATACAAACAACGGCTTCAATAAACTTTTTAGGTCGGCGGTGTTGGGTATTATCACTTGAATAATCTATTACTGATTAATCATGGCTTTTGTAAAACGATGAGTAGTACTTTGTACTGCATGTATGTACTAATAAGGACAACGTCGATGGATGCTCTCAGGGTTGATATTAGTACATACATATCATATGCCTACTATGTATAAACAATATATCACTGTCATGATAGGTGATTAGTATGTGCGACTAAACATACCTAAATACATTTTGAGGAAATATATTTTTAATAATAAGGCACTAATAAAATATTTATCCTTGTTCTATTATTACTTATGAAATCTAGCGCATTATTACGTCGTCGTTTAATAAAAAACTGATGACTCGCCGCCTTTTCAGTTCACCGTGATATGGTGGTTCTTCCTTGATTATTTGTGATTGATGGCTGGAAAGTGTACGCGCTGTTTTAGTGACACATATCACATACAAACATGACGACATGTTTACACGACGTTAGTATGATTAAGTTACCGTAGCTACCACATACCGTAATTTAAGTAGTACTGTGTATGTGGAAAAAGAAGATTTTTTATCTTTTACTTCCGTTGAATGAACCGGTACAATTGTTGCAGAACAGTAAGTACAGTAGCTCCAACATCGACACATCGCCTCCGCATTAAAAATAACGATACAACAGCAGGACCAATAGTGTGTCACTGACATCATATCATCGTACCGATTGCACTCCTGCAGTATTCGATACAGAAGCACAACCCAATTAAAAACAAAACGAAACAAAACAAAAACAAAATCAAATCAAAACAAAACAACGAGACTATAAGAGAAAAAGCCACACACACACGATCATTAAGCATTATAGCAGGGCTGAAATTATTCTCTATTGATAAGAAGCAAATAACATTCGTCTGTGTATTTAGCTCTTTGTAGTGATTAGTTGTTTTCCTGTTGATTGCTGATTGTTTTTATTGTTATTGGCTGTGGGATTTTTTCTTTTTCAATTAACAAACGAACATCTTAAATTAATCAATCATCAATTTCAAAAAAAGAGATCTATCGTCTGTCATGGCAAGCAGTGATAGTATTGCAACAACCACACCGATCTCATCGTTGCTTGTTGACGCCATCAACATCAACGGGGATGATGCAGAGGAGGAGGAAAAGAAACGAACAATAATGAACAATGACGACATAATAGATAAAGGAGGGTTGGTTGGAATAGGTACAACAAACATCACAACGACCGCAACAAACACGACACAGCAACACAACAATGTACAAGAAACTTCGACGGCAAATACGACGAGAAGTGCAAGTTTCGGAGTAGGAGGCGGTGGAGGACGAGGATTTAGAGCTAGTGGCGGCAGTGGTCGAGGCCGAGGTTCGTCAGAAGATATTCGATCACGATTGTTAACTCGTTTAGGGATTCATGGAGGAGGAGGAGGAGGGTCGTCTGCTTCTGGTGGAGGTTCTAGTGGTTCTGGAAGTAATACACCACAACAACCCATGACGGCTGCTCAACATCGTCGAGTTCGTATCTTACGAGGTATGGGTGTTGGATATAATATGTTCCATCAATCTCCAGATCCAGGATCCGCTACTCGTCGACCGTTAAGTAGTGTCATCCCTTCCACAGAACCTCTTAAGTATGGTTTTTGTTCTGACGATGCTGACGATGAATCGATTATTGTAGACGATGACGACGATGATGATGATGATGACGACGACGACGTTGATGTTGATGGAAACATCGTGAACACATCCGGGAGAAGAAGAAAGACAAGAACAAGAACTAATCCAACTACTCCTGCTACTAATAGTAATACAAGCGATATTAAGACTAAGACAAAAACTACTCGGATAACATTTCAAGATCAAGTTGAAGTTATGCCTATCCCTACTCGTCACGAGTACAGTAATCGGATAAAATCACGTATCTGGTCGAACCGATATGAATTAAAAGAAAATGCAGAAACGGAATGCTGCAGAATTTGCATCAGAAGGATGGAATTGGCGTAACGTTACCGAAGATGAAGGGATGTACATATGTTCCGCTAGTGGTGAATTGATCCATCCAGCGTGGGTGGGAGGACTGCCAACTGTAGAAAAAAAGCCTCCCGTCGCCGCCCTTGATGGTCATGATACTATTAATGATAATAATATCAACATCAACACTGCCGTTGGCGCGCCACAAGGGCGGTAATCGATATCGACACATCCACAAGAATTACTATCGCTACTAACAACTTCTACTACTGCTACACTTACTTACTGCAAATACTAATACAAACACTACCACCCCAAGTGAGAATTTATACACTAGTGCATACCACAACAATCACAAAATACCAAATACACCTCTTACTAGTACGGCTATCATCCTATAATGTTCAATAATGATGTATTTCCACTACGTAAATTAAATGATTATTTTCACACAACAGTAATATGTTTTTCATATAATGTAGACTACATACTGTACTAGGACTGATGATATTATAACGTGCTGTCAGTTATCAAATATTATACAATATATTATGATTGTGACATATCATAGAAAGCTACTCCTAAGAATTTATTTTCCCCATTGCACCAATACGTTATCCCATAGCTATCCTAGAATTCATATTTTCTCATTAGTAACTATGAAAGCCTGCCCAATTTGCTGCCGCCACTACCCGTACGTATTTACTTTGATTATCAACACAACACAACACAACCATAAAAAGGGAAAATTGGGGGCTGCTAAAGTAGCCGGTGATTACAATTTAAAAAAAATATTTTACTAATAATAAAATAATGATATAATATTTATTTTCTTTGTTTTTGGATACTTAGTTTATTCGCGTATTTAAGTACAGTCACAACCAAACACGTAACGGTTTTGCGTGAACGAAAAGAATGATTCTATGCGACTTTTTTCGCCCAATGGCTTATCTTCAAAATTTCCGAATCGGAAGCTATGGCCCGTTGTTAAGTAAATAATGATAGTAGTGATCCTAGCAAATATGCGTTAAGTTTTTAAAAACCCACTTAAAACCATCTGTTGAGAAAAATTAATTGTGTGCGCTGTTCAAGGTGGTATCAATTAGCAGCAGGTGAGTGAGAGCGTGTGATCGTTTTTTTGCCGGTTGCGATAAGATTGAAGATAAAGAACACTAGTGAACACGCTCTGGTTGCCATTTTATATGTGCAACTGTCCCTGTCTAGGATACTAGCATTACAATAGAATAATCAATAGCGTGCACTTCTTGAAATAGACTAGTGTGTGCATAATTGTCAGCAACGAGGAGGAGGTAACATTCATTCAGTACTCTCATAAGAAAAAGATTGGACAACTATTCTTTAGAAAAAAAAAACTTTTTAAAACTATACCGGAACACTGTATCAGTTCTCAACGATGGCAAGACCAAACCCTGCTCGTAATATGGATTCTCGAACACGACTACTGAATACTCTTGGACATTTCAAGCCCCAGGACCAGCAACAACAAAGAGATGTACAAAGCATACCTGGACTATCGGGTGCGAATGATGCAGAAATTAGGAGTGGTCCAGGAGGAGTAATAGGAAATAATAGTGATGATAATACGAGTGAGAAGATTAAGAAATTGAATCGTCATAGGAGATACAATTCAGATATTCCAGTTCGATCTGCTCTTCACAATACCGTTGCATTCAAGACAAAGTTGAACGACGATGAAAGTACTGATGTTCCGCATCCGTTGTTGCGGACCGCCATGAAGAAAGAGAAACCGCCTAGACATACAAGGCGATCTTCTTACTCACCAGGAGCAGCAAAAATCAATAACAGCAATGATGACACAGCATCAGGCGGCGGAGGTGGCGGTGGCGTTCGATTCAATACGGTTGTTTCGGGAGTACAAATTCCGTCACGGAATCAATATTCAAAACGGATAAAACAACAATTATGGAGAGACCGACATGAACTACATGAAATGGTAGAAAGAAACACAACAGAATTTCATGCAGAAAATTATGATTGGACACAGGTTGTTCTGGATGATGAAATGTATATAGATTCTACTAGCGGTGAACGGGTACATCCATGTCACGTGTTAGGGAATAATTCGTATTCTGATGATGAGGATGATGACGATGACGACTTTAGTTTCACTCCTCTCACTAGATCAGATTCAGCGACCACGAGCACATCTCCCACCATCACAACAACGTCAACGCCAACAGGACGAAGTCTATGATTTGAATGAATCTTACAATTCTCTGCTCGACATGAGATATCATACGTACGTTTTTATATTACTTTTTCATTCTATCCTTACTGTTATGTTCTTCTCAAGTCAATCGAATCAAATCAGTCTGTCCGATTGATTCTCTGCACAAATAAATCTATGTTATATACTATATATGTCTTTTAAAATTAAAAACGGAATAATGTAATGCTATATAAAATTTCGCAACTACAATTGTACAGAATATCTATCTATTATTTCTATCTATTATTCATTCACAATTCAATTCAAATATATTTTTAGTAGGTTCGACTGTTAGTTTCTTCCAGATAGGGATGTGCTGCCAAATAACACATATTTATATAGCGGTATCTTTCTTCCGACGATTTATCCACAAGTCTTGCCCCGATTTTTATGTAGTCTCGTATTTTCTCCCAATAATATAAATTGATGACGAGCTCCCTATCGTCTACACGAATCAATTTTGTGTCATCGGAATCATGGTACGTAAAGTTGTACACAATATCGAGCTGCGTCAATATATTCCCAACTCCGCTTTTATAGTAGTCTTCTACTTGTGTGCCCAGCTCGTCCAACAAAGCAAACCTGAATTTCATTTTTGGAACAAACGTCCCCCATGCCGTCTTCCCTAGATGCTTCTAGGCTTCTAATTCTCGCTCGTAACATTCAAAATTCTTGGACAAGTCGAACTGCTTTACTGCAACTTTCTCACCATCATATGCAGTTTCAAAGACGTCTTCGTTACTTCCCTAACCAATGGCATTGCTCACTGCAAAGATAAGTTCCTTGAGAAAAGGTACTTTGAATCCATGCTCGAACTCAAAGCAATCGTCATATTGTTAATGCCATTTGTTGAACTGGATGTAACAAATAATGTATTGCGCTTCGGAGATGAGTGCAATGTTGGAACATCGGAGGTAAAATTCGTGTCTTCTTACTTTTGTTCCGTTGAGCTTCTTGTACGTTTGGTAAAAGTATTTCTTGTGGCCGGAGGTTAGCTTGATTCTTGGTGTTCTCTCTTGCTATTGTCCGTAGCACCATCACTACGAAGGCATTGGTGACCCCTATCACTGCTAGCGCTTTCATCGATTTTATCGTTATCGTTACAACCATCATTTCCACCACCACGACCTGGCACGGTTTCGACTGGTAGTTTAAAGTTCAGGTTTTTTGTCAAGGAGGTATTTATCTTGTCGAACTTCCTAGGAAAAGGATGCCCAGGCTTTTCAATAATCACGATGTGTCATCAGGAAAGCATCCGTGACTCGGATAGTCTCATAAGTACTTCCTTCGCCTTCAAAAACAATATATATATATACATATATATATATATATATGTTCTGATCGATTATTGTCTATCATCATGTATGCAAACAATTGTCTAGATGGATGGCAGACATGAGACCATTCCTTCGACCACCACCGTTTGCTGTCTCATATTTTCCGGTCTGATGTTTGATCCCTGCTCCATGCATCTCCTTTATCTCGTCGAATCGATTCGGTATTAGCAAATCGCGACTGGATTTGCATTCGATCATCACCGTTGGTTTTCTGAATAATAATGATGTCGATTCAGGGTAATGACCATCATCAGAACGTCCGATGATTTTTTTTGTTTTGATGTTGCTACTGCTGATGCCAGACCTTTCTTCCTTCTTTCCATTGATAACATATTCGTTTGACCTGTCTGGTATATGACCAAGTTTGATACTCGGAGCCCAAACATGTTCGTTGTTAAAATTTTGCTCATTATATTCATTAAGGACTCTTCTAGAGACTATCGCGGATTGCTGCAGTGGATGAGAAATTTCTTGAATATTAGCACGGGGATTATTCTCCTTTTCATATAGTACTGGAACTAAATTCTTCCCAGTCTTCTTCACTTCTCTTCGTATGTTGCCTACTCTTCCGTGGTTCCTTTTATAGTCGGAGCGACTGGACACACAGCAGTCAATGTTTTCGAAACCAGGCGAGAGAATTACATCGGCCAGAAACTGTTCGACTGAATTTGTTTCGGAAAGTTCTTTTCGATCATTTTTACTCCGCTTCTTAAAGTCATTCCGCGTCTCATTCCATTTCTTTCCAAGCCTTTATCTCATCTTCCACGACATGGACATTTTTTTTCGGAATATCGAAGTTCTTATCAAAGATATTTTGTGTTGTTCCAAAAGCTTCTACAATTCCGACGAGGTATTCTTCCTGCTGCTCTATATGAACTTGCTTTTGTTCCGACAACTCATTTTATTGAGGTTTTGATGGATTCTATGTGTGTTCGTCCTAGGTGTTTTTATTTCTGTTCTGTTTTATTCTACTCGAAAATGTTAGTCGAGTGAGTCAATCGGAAATTAAATCCGAATTTGCCTGTGATTTTTGTGAATGATCTATTAGAATAATGAACCTTCTTCGAGAAGAAGAGCACAAAATACGAAGCTGAATTTTCACGTCATCCGATAGTAGTAGCGCGTGAATTCCGAAATTCTTTTTTTGTGACATATTTGTTCTGTAAAGCCTCGTGTTACTGATGTTGATTGTATTCAAACCACATACCACTGAATGAATGAGATCACAGCAATAATTACTAGCAAGCAACGTAAGTTCCAATTGATGTCATGAAGTTTCACATGCACAGTGCATCCGGTAGAAACAGAGAAGTCACACTTCAAAACGTTCTGAATTCTTAATTACAACGAAATTTCTTCCACACCTTTTCTTACTGGGTCTGACACGGTAACAACACCAACGATACAGTAGATACCCTCCAAAAATCTCTACCTAGCGGTTGTTTATGCATTCACATCGAATATATTGATATAATCTTTATTGTCATAATCTTAAACAACGTTAAAACAGAAAAGCTTCCTACATAGAAACCACATCAAATCATATAGAACCATACACAACATCATGATAAATACAAGCACAAATACCGGTAATTCGTTTGATTTAAGCAGCATGAGAAGAAGAAGCGACGATCAGATCCGTTATCGCCTGATACGAAGTCTCGGTATTAATTCTTCGGAATCACCATCAAGCAAAATGCTTAACAAGCATCGAAGAAATCTTCTTAATGAAACAACGCAAGAAGTTCCATTGAAGAATCATTGTGGCGGTGGTGGTTGCAAAGCTGAGTTGCATGATTCTCGTGCTCGTAGTATACAATTCAATACGGTTGTCAAATCAATGCCAATCCCATCCCATCTTGATTATTCTGATCGAGTGAAAAGATTGATCTGGTCAAATGGTAAAGAAATTAAAGAGAATGCACGAAGAAATGCAAGAGAATTTGCATTTGAGGGATGGAGTGCACAATACGTCCTTGAAGAAGATCAGATGTATCTTGATACTGGTTCAATGGAATTTATTCATCCTGTTCACGTCGTTGGGTACCAATGATGAGATAACTACTGCTACTACTGTAAGTACAATGATCGGGGATAACGGATGATATCATTGTACTACAGTAGATTTCGAAATCGAAAGAGGATCAGGTATTTCCATACCATTGCACATAATATATAAATATTCTCATCGATTACAGTATGAACAAAATCAATCAATACAATGGATACATTACAGATGTGCTTCCATCGAATTAATTGATACGTACATAATATCTAGCAGCATTAAGTTAAGTTTAAGTTGCTTCGTTCATACTGATGTACACTATACAGTATACAGAACATATATATGTTTCTAATACTAATGTAAAAATAAAATAAGTTTTATACCATTAAACAAAAAGAATTATATTGAATACTAGCTAGTATGAATACTTCTCAATACATCATCATAGTACTCACAAGTAAGTAGGCGTATTCTAGGAAATAATTTCAAACCCAATATTTATTACACTTCCACACAATATAACTAAATGAATTAGATTGGCATTTGTACAAGCAGGAGTGAGTGCATGTACTACTAACAATCATAGGAAAGTTTAATAGTATCTTTCAGTTTTGTGGTGTACACTTGCTTGCTTGCTGCTGCCTGATGATGAATACTTTTAGTCCTTGGTCCCTCAGCAATTTTTCAGCCAATCTAAACAAAGTGAGGCCAAATACTTATTCAATGGGTGAGTTGGTAATGTTGTACATGATAGTCAAAAGATATCATATAATGATATTAATGCACAGCATGCATAGCAACAGAACAGGAGCAGAAAGATAAGCAGTGGTATATCACTACATGGAAGAAGAAGAAGTAAAGGATGCAGAACTCTCCAGATAAAAATACCATGGTATCAGTAGCAAGAGGTAGAGGCAGTCAGGGATTCAGAGCGGAGAGAGTGCTTTTGTGAAATAATCCATAAAGAGCCATTGTTATCCTCAACATTGAGGCAAGCATTTACACCATCTAAATACCGACAGCAAAATAAAGCACAGATCACAGTTACATAATATTTGTAAATCCTAATGCTCACTAGACTTTAGACTTCCTAATAACTAAATAATATAGAATATGTAGTAAATGTAAATGTATCTAGCTACCTAAGTTCACTAGACTGAAGACCTTCTATGCTATTAACGTATGTAAATAGTGTTTATTAGAAGAGTGAGCTTAGTAGCTCTCTATGATCGGCATTATCTACTCGTATGGTGTACATGAGGTCTGACCCTGGTCGGTCATACCACTCGTATGGTCTGTCCTGGTCAGTCATTCCATAGCGACACTCGCCTTACGCCTACACTTCCCCACACTTACAGAATCTAGAGCATCGTAGTCATGTAATGATGCAGACTGTAAAAGTGATATAAGTGGGTTAGATCTGTAAGTGGAGACAGACACATAATTGATTATGTGCGCTTTGTCATTAGAATGATCAATATACGTAGTATATGCCGGTTTTCGTCTTCCCATGAAGACGTCCGTGTGCTCGTAAAATTTTGTTCTCCCTGTTGGCTTGCTCAGAGAATCACTGTAGTTTTCATCTGTCGATGTATCGACAAAATCAATGAACTTATCGTCAGTCCATTGTAATATAATAAAGTGTTTCATTTCTACATGTCTTGTTCTTCTTGTTGGTTGTTGTGCGTTAGCTAGTCTAACTGCTCCTTGGTTGTCTGCTAGAATTGGTGTTGGCGCGTCCATAATTATACCAATTTCTTCTAAAATCCATCGTAAGTATAAGGCTGCTTTACCTGCGTCTGCCATATTCGTGAATTCCGCTTCTGTTGAGCTCTGCGCTATTGTTGGTTGTAGTCGTGTTCGATAGTATACTGCTGCTCCTGCTAACATCATAATGATACCACCCATCGATCTCCTTTCCGTTCTATCTGATGCCCATGTGGTGTCGCATGATCCAGTAATTTCTAATGCATTCCATTGTTCATCAAATTTGTGTAGTTGAGATGGTGCCGATGTTGGTGAAGGATCTTCCCGTATTGGAAGGTCCATACGTGGTTTTGGTCTCCAGTATGTTAGACCATCCATTCTTGTTGCGTTGAGATACCCAAATACTTGCTTGACTGCTTCATAATGTATTTGAGCTGGATGATGCGAGTGTTGACTTAATGTTATAACTGCTATTGATATGTCAACTCGACATACTGTTAGTGCATATATTAATTCACCAATTGTTTGTCTGTAACTAAAACCCATTCGTTTTTCTAATTCTTTCTGTTCTTTAATTGATTCTGGTCCTCTACTTGATTGTATATCTGCTTGGTATTTTGAATCACTTTTCATCGGTGTTGGTGGTGCTCTAATTTTTAAATTACTCCAGCCATGATGTGATACAATCTTGTCGATGTATGTTGCACAATGGACATGATTGTAGTATCTTGTTTGTTCCACATTAACTCCATTGAATTTTCTAATCGTACCTAATTGATTTAGTGGATTGGTCATTCGGTCCTGTATTTGTTTTCCTATTCGGTCACACTCTGTTGAATCTTTGTTAGCTACTAAAAAGTCATCTACTTGTCTTAAGATGAGAGTCAAGTTGTCATGTGCATCTCTTTTGTAGTAGAGGCAGGGTTCATGTACCGTTGCTGTAAAACCCAGTTCGTCGATGATCATCTTGGAGATGTACTTGTCCCATAGTCGTGGCGATTCTGGATGTCCTTGTAGTGCTTTTCTTACTGGTATCACATAGCCATCTGGTATCGGCTCCTTTCCTAGATGCTCCTCCCACCACTGTTTGAACTGGGCGTCTGGTCGCATAAAGAATGGGGACGTTGGTGCTGGTGCTTCTGCGAACGCGTTGCCTACATCATACCCCTTACATATCAAGTTCATTGCTGCTGAAATTGCCCAGGTCAAACGGTGTACTGGTTGTTCCACGCACGCTGCATACGTCTCTGCAAGTGTGATTGCTGCTCCATATCGTGGTCCTCCATTGCACGTGCCTCGTGATTTTCGGATTGTATCTCCTGTTAGTGGATCTTCTTTGTTGACATACGACCATACCCATGGAAGTACTGTCATCCATTGATCTGACTTCACTGGCTCTCCAAACATGCCAACCTTTTCATATCGGTCGAGTTGTTTCCATTCTGATTTTAGAAAATCATCCCATTCCGGAGTTAGTTTAAGCTTATTACGTTTCATAATGTTTATTCTTACTTTTTCTCTAATGGAATCACCTGAATCGATTTGTTGTGGCCATTTTGTCTTATCCACCCAGATATCCTCTTCGTTGTTGATGCTGTTGAGGTGATGTGCGATTACATTAAGTTGATCCGATTGTAACGTTGGTACTCCTTCTCCACTCATTGCAAAGCCTACTAATGATCCAAATTCTAATTTGATTGACGATTGATTGTTAATTCTTGCCTGATGGATGGCATCGATGATGTCTTTCTCTGTCTTAATTGGTTTATTATTAACTGATGATATTATTGTCCCTCTTAATCTTCGCTTCCATGATCGAATATGGCGATGAGTTGATGTTCCCACTTGAAACTCCACTAATTCCATTGCTTGTTTCATATCGGGTGTGTTGCTACTATCATTCCTAATGTTGGATGATACGATTTTTCGTTTAATGGAATCGTATGTGATGTGGTGTGTACATATTTGTTTGTTGATATATCTAATGTTGCAAGTTCATGTTGTAAATCTCCTATTTCTGGTCTTCGAAATGCTCTTTTTAGTTTGTTCACCCTCCTGTCCGTCCATCGTTGTTGTCTCCTGTTCATTGTTGCTGCTGCTGCTACTGTGTATGGTAGTGGTGAATTCAGTAGGTTGCTTTCCAATATATCTGTTGCTGATGGTGAAAGTTTATCTTTTAGATGTAGATCTACTTTCTCCGGGTTCATGTAAGTAGTGTGGTCGGCGCTTCCAGTGAATACTTCCATTAGATGTTTTGATGCTGGTGATCGATTCGTTGGTCTGTCTCCATACTGTATCTCATCCTTTGAATCGTGCTTAGCTGTTTTGATTGCTCCGGTATTGATGTCCCAGTACTTGATGTTGTGCATAGTATTTTGATACCCAAGAAAGATACCATCATATGACCATGGGTTCAACGTTGTCGGTCTACTACCCGGCTTCTTCGCTGTTATCTTGGCTCCAAAGGTAATCAAGCTGTCAAGTGCTGGTATTTGACCTGAAAATGCTTGCAGTGGTGTCATTTTGATCTTACTGTGATATGTACGATTGTACAGCCATGTTGCATGTAGTAGTGCATCGGCCCAAAACTCTGTTCCTAGTCTTGCTGAGTACATCATACATCTCATTCTTTCCTTCAACGTCCTGTGTGGTCTTTCCACTATTCCATTTTGTGAAGATGCATCCGCCGCTGTTGAATTGACTTCATATCCATGAGAGTTACATAGCTTTGTGAGCTCGTGTGACTTGGATAGTTCACCTCCTCCATCTGTAGTGATCGTCGCTCCAACTTGGTCCGGTAGCAGATCTCCAAAGAAGTCGATATCATCATCTGTTGGTTGAATGATATACTGTTGTGCTGTCACCGCTTCGTCGAACGCTCTTGACTTGGCCAAATATCCAGTACCACTTGTTGTGATGATTGCTTTTGAAGGGTTTGTTGTTCTAATACCATGTCGTTTGAGGAATTTGTTGATATATTCGATTGGTGGATCTTTATTCTTGATTGGATGAGTCCATAGTTTCCTTGATGATACATCAATGATAGTAAGGAATCCGATGTATCCGTCTCGACTCTTGGTGATGATTGGTCTTGCTTCACTATTCTTTCCTGCATCTATTTCTAGATTCGATGGTCCACTTACGAAGGCTAGGTCCATATGGTACGCTTGTCCCGGTATGAAGTTGTCCTTATCTGTTGTTTTCTTGCCTCCCTTCTTGACCATCTTGCCTCTTTCACAGAATGGGCATTTGAAAAATGGTGTATTGGTTGGTAAATCGGGGATTCCTTCTACACATTTTCTTGTCTCATTCAATGTTCTTGTTGAGCAATGACCCATCCGTTGATGCCATAGTTCCAGTTCCTTCATCTTCTGAGTGTATAATTGGTGTGGTGTGTCCATTGTCTTTAGCTTGACGTCGGTGAATATTGGGTGTGCTTCTTCCTTCATCTGTTCGAAGTGATGGGCTCCAATATCAGTAGCCCAAGATTCATTGATTTGTTGATCAATTATTATTCTATCTTCCTTTGCTTGCATATTGTCATTTCTCTCCATCTGTAGGTCCCGAATTCGATCCGATCTTCGTGTTACTGCTCGTATGATGTGTTTGTTGTTTAATGAGTGTGGTAGTAGGACCTGGTTAGATGTCAACCATTCGCCATTGTTAGTGCGTTTCATTTTGATAGATTCTAGTTCATTTTGATTGTAATCTAAAAATCCAATTTTTCCAGTACTATTAGACGTTCCAAGGTGATAGAACGCGTAATATTTCAATTTATGAGTGAAGTGATAGTTATCTGGTGATAGTACTGTACCACTCGATAGTGGTGTATACAACACGGGCCACTCCATAATAGAGCCTTGATCCGACAAAATTTTAATCACGCCTTCACCCAACGCTTGGAGAGTTGTACTTGTCTCATCGTCGGAGAAGACTCCAACGGCTTGTGGGATTGCGAATTCTTCATAGTTGTGTATGATATCAATCGTGTCAGTTGCTGAGCAGTTAGCTCCAGTATCGCCTTGTGCGTTGATTTCCGTGGTATATTGTGCTCTTTCATTCTTACTGAATATTTCATTCCCATCTTCATTGTTTGTATTGACTCTCTTATTTAGCTTTTTGATTCTAAATTTTACTCGTACTGATTTTCGATTTGAGGTTGACTGTAGTTTAACGGCATTGATATTGTATGGTTGTCCGTGTGTTGAACCTAGACTATCGGCCGGCGTGTACGCGGGAGTGAGGTCTGCTGAAGTGATTGAAAAATTTGATTTTGCTTTAGTCGCGCCGACCAAACTTTGATATGCCTTGCACGTGTTGTATCGATATTCAATCGCGTTGATTATATAGGCTCCTGTCTCATGCAGTGTTCTCCCTCCATATGTATTGTATTCGCGGATGATGTCCGTGAAGTCTTTTACAGTTCGTGTACTCTTAGTGTTAATTATAAGACGTGTATCAATTTTCTGTTCGTTTCCCGACTCATGATTGTTAAGTATTTGTTGTGTATTACTGTTCTGTTTGTTTTCTTTCCCACGTGCGTTTGTTAAGGAATCTTCGATCGTGTTTGTTGGTTCTTGTCCGCATGGGGGATTCGTCAATACTTTACAAACATGTGTCTTCATCTCCGATTCTTTCCCACGTGCGTTTGTTAAGGAATCTTCGATCGTGTTTGTTGGTTCTTGTCCGCATGGGGGATTCGTCAATACTTTACAAACATGTGTCTTCATCTCCGATTCGGAATTTCCATTGATTTTTGATACTTTTTCAATCGTATTCGTTGGAGTTGTCTTAGTTGATTCCCGTGATTGCGTCTTCAGATTTTCCACGCTCTGATTTTTCTGTTTTTCCTGTACAATTCTACGTGTCACTGGTAGGATTGTTGGTTCGTTTTCCAGATATTCATTTTTCATTTCCATATTATTGATTTCATTACAAATATTATTTTCATTACAAATTTTATCTTTACAAACTGATTCAGTTATTAATCGATTGAATTGATTGACAATGGCTTTCCTTTCGTTATTCAACTGGACGATGGTATTGTTCGCTGCTTGTTGCTCCTGTAGATCCTTTGTATGGGCTTCGACAAAGCAGTAGTTATGATTGTTATGGTTGGTGTGATGTGGTACGTCTGTTGATATCGTTTGTTGTTGTTTTTGTTTTGATACTTTGTTGATGATTATATTTTCTTTTATTGATTTGTCTGATGGTGACAATGATATATGTGGTGTTTTCTTGCGTGCAGGCTGTACCGATCTCTCAGGACAGCATGTTTGTCACTCTTCCTCTTCATCGTCCTTGGTCCATTCCTCACACTCTTCTCTTATTGTTTCATCTGTTGCGGAGGTTGGGAGTGATCTCATGACTCTGTTGATCATTACTGGACGGTTTGATTTGTAGTACTTATCTGCATTGGTATCGTAAGTTTCCTTATTTGTTGTTGCAAATTTTGTTGCGTGTGATAGTTGAGCTCCGATTCTGCATATCTGATCACCTATACTATGTCCTGCCATCTTACAACATGCACATTGTTTCTTGTTGCGTAGGGAGTATCTTTGGCTCCCTTCCTTCGAATATCCATTCTCTTTAGGTTTTCCATCGAATGCGTTGATCGACAAGGTGTTGATCTTGTTATTGGATGTGTTGGGGTAATCTGCAAATAGGTCTGCCAGACCTGTTGTCTTCCAAGTATTGGGTAGAGGTTTCTTTGGGTGTGCGAGGACCCATTGATTGAAGTCTCCACTTAATTTGTTGCAATTGATGTATTGTACGATTGAAGTGCTTGGTGGAGCATTTCTTGTGACTGTTGAACTTCCGAGTATGTGGTGTTATGCCTCATTTCATGCTCTGCTACCGATGCCTGTAGTTCTACTACATATGCACTTGGGGTCATTGTTTTGCTCCAGGTTGGTCCCCATCCTTGTGTGGTGGGTTTCATGAACGCACATGACCTTCTCATGATCGCGTACAGTGCTCCATACCCATTTCGTTCTTCGTGATATGGACTGATTATGTCAAGCATCACCGTATTTGTGATTGGTATGATAACTTTCAGTCGTCTCATGATTGCATGGCTGATAGTAGCGATGGTAGTATCCGTTTCATTGTGCATTGGTGGTATGCATGATCCTTTTGGTGATAGGTATTTTAGTTCGGTGAGTGGGTATGTTTCTATGAGACAGTCATCATACATCTCGTTGTACAGTTGTTTTGCTTGTTCCATCGTCACCATTGTCTTTACTGGTATACAATGTTTGTGCATTGGCATGGTGCCAAACCTTGTTATCGATTTCGAGATATGTCCCAATCTCTTAGTCTCTGCTAGCGCTGCTTCCTCTGCCTGTCGGGCCTTTCGTATTGCTTGATCTTCCTGAAATCTTTTGTGTGCTTTTGAGAATAGGCCAGTATATTCTTCTGTTTCTCCTGTACTAATATCATCCTCACCCATTTTCTCGTTGTACGATTTTTCTTCCTCTGTGGTTGGGTCCGTTTTGGGTGGTCCTCCTCCTCGTGGTCGAAATTCCTTGTCGTCGTTGGTTTGTGTCCAATCCGTTGCCTTATCTACGTTGGTATGCATCCATTCCGTCGCGATTCGGTCTACTTCTCTTTCAATGTTGCCGGTGGTGATGTCTCCTACGTTGTTATTCATCCATTTCGTGGCAATTCCATCGATTTCTCTTTCAAGCTTGTCGGTGATGTCTCCTATGTCTGTGACTGATGATGCTACTCCTCTGATATAATGGTCGATTGTATCATTGTCCTTGAAGAAATCTATAGAGAATTTCATCAGTGCGTCAGACATTTCCTGTGGGAATGTTTTGATGTAGGCCCGGATTTGAGTTTTGATAATCTGTCGAAAATCTGGTCCATCGATTATGGTTGTTAATGCAGCTTTTGATTGGTCTTCTATCATTTGCAGTGTAATAACCAAGTCATCCGTTGCTTTCTTGGTGAGGGTCGCTAGTTCTGTCTTGGTTGCAATGGATTGTAATCGATTTTCCACGATGATATTTTTCCGGCTTTCCTTATTGATTGATCGTGCCATATCACTCAGTCCTAGGATGGAGCTATCACTCGCTGATTTGATTCTTACTATGGCCTCATTCAGTGATGTTTTGATTCTCAATGGATCTAGCTGAGATAGGGTCCATTGGAGATCTTGTGCTAGTGCATCCTTGTGGTTTTGGAGATCTTGTACTAGTGCATCCGTGTGGTCGGTTAACCTCTTTGCCAGTTTCTTTGCACCCGAGCGCATGGCTGTCGCATCTGCTGCTGTTAATTGCCTGGATGTATTGATGAGTTGCATGGCTACTTGTGCTGCTTCCAGGTGGTCTGCAAGGACTGTTGTGGTCGCATCTGCTTCTGCAATTGTTGTGGTTGCTTCCTCAATCCGACTTGTGACTTCATCAATCTTTGAGGTGAGTTCCAACAGTTTTGATTCTGCTTCCGTAAACATTTGTCTTGTTATCTTCAATTGCTTACTTGCACTTTCTTCCAGCTGTTGCATACGGGTGTTCCTCTTGTCCATATCTTTGTATCTCACTTCCATCTTTCTGTTCATCATCTCTTCCATCCTCTTATCGATCATTTCTTCTAAGTCTATGCTATTCGATCCAAGTCTACTGCTTTCGTTATCTGTTCCTAGTACGCTGGTAGTGTGGTTGCTGTCATTGTCATTGAGCACCTCACTTTTGGTTTCCTCTTGTTCCTGTAAGTATACCTCTTCTTGCTGTTCTAGTCTGTTGATTGTATCATCCAGTTCTTCCTTTTCATCATCGTCTAACTCCTCTTGTTCTTCCTTTACATCATCATCTACCTCTTCTTCATTCTCTACTTCTGATTCCTCTGCGTCCGAATCGAATAGTAATGATATGTCTTGTACCCGTTGTGTTGGTAGTTTCTGTGGTGAGTTTGAGTTTGCTAGGCGCTGCTTTGCTTTCTGGCGAGAGGAGCTCCTTTCATCTCTTTCTCTTGCTCTCTTTTCTCTCTGCCTGGCACTCTTCACTGTCCATGCACTTCCGGTGTCACTGGAGTCAAGTTCGGTTTCCTCATCTAAATCCTTCAGTTGTATCTTTGGTGGTGATTCAATGATTCGACGTTCGTTTCCTCTTCTCGCATACGGTGGCTCTGAGGAAGGTGGTGATTTAACGATTCGGATTGCTTTTCCTACTCTCTCATACGGTGGCTCTGATTGAAATAGGGTTGCATGAAGTGGTGGTGCATACTGGTATCTGCTTCCTGTCGTCCATGTCGATGGGGTCCATGCATGTTGTGTACTAAACATCTGCTTTATTAAGTTTTCGATGGCAACATACTTTAGGTCTACCTCCAGTGCTTCATCATGTAGTGTAGCGAGGTGTGCATGGTGGTCCGATTCTTCATACCGTGAAAATGGCATGAAAGGTTTTATATTGTAAGCGTCATCCTTGTACGGATTGCTTCCGTCCAGAGGAAAGACTAACTTTAGTGCTTCGATCTCCTCCTCTCTGATTCCTTCATAAGGGATGAAACCTTTAGGTATTGTCCTACCACCCCTCGGTGGTGACATTGGCATTGTGTCCAATGTACTTGTCTGCATCTTACCCGACTTTCTTGAGATCTTGGTCTTTTTAGTCATGGTACAAGTGTTGTAGAAATTTGTTGTTGTGCTTTTATTTATTATTTAAGCGATTTTTGCAACTTTATGTCAACGCACGCGCTGTTTTGTATGCTTTGGTACAGTTTTACGTGCACTAACTTGTTTCGTAAGTCTTCACCGATGTTGCTAATATCGATGTACGTCGTGTGCTAATAACGAAACCCTGTTGTTTAATCTTTATTATATTATCTTTTAACAGTGATAAAAGATATATGTTCTCATAACCTGTAAATGTATCTAGCTACCTAAGTTCACTAGACTGAAGACCTTCTATGCTATTAACGTATGTAAATAGTGTTTATTAGAAGTGTGAGCTTAGTAGCTCTCTATGATCAGCATTATCTACTCGTATGGTGTACATGAGGTCTGACCCTGGTCGGTCATACCACTCGTATGGTCTGTCCTGGTCGGTCATTCCATAGCGACACTCGCCTTACGCCTACAGTAGTGGATGCTGTACCAACACTATTGTTACTAGTGACATACCCATATTGTTGTCTTCCTTTTAATGTAGTACCAGTAACATTCCAGTATTTTTTGTCCTTTACCTCTCAATGCAATCTTTACATTTGGAATTTTACAACTAGTGCACAGAAAAATCTCATTCTCATACATACAGCAGCATTAGTTTTTGTTGCTGTTCCATATTGTTTGTGTTGCAGGAGTAGACAAAAACAACATGCACAAGGAGTGGATGTACCACACCTCAGTCATACACCTTCATTTACCTCCTCTCTACACATGTGAAAGTTTACAGGAAGTGTACAGCTCACAGCAAATCTTTGCACAGTTTGTAATTGACAAGACTGAGGATAACCTGCATGTGCATGCACCATGAGTGAATCATTAACCAGGGATATACCAGCAGCAGTATTAATATTTGGCAGCTTTTACATGTAGAACTTTAGAAGAAGTGCATATCACAGCAAATTCTAACACAATTTGATACTGTGGAGTGGAATGAATAAACCCTGTGTTGGAACATTATGCGCATGCTGCATCAGGAGTGGATCAACCAGCAGTGATATACAAAATATTCTCAAACAACTTTTACAACAGGCATAAGTACACCAAATTCTCACACAGCAGCAGTTGCTGTTATTGTTGCTTCATACTGTTTGGTTAACAGGAATGTACAAAACCAGCAAGTTGAAAGATGGGAGAAAACACAATAAGGAAAATAGCAATAGGGACCTCAAAGATTCTAGAGATCATCTAACTATGTTTGGTTCTTTCCTTATCTCTCTCTCTCTCTCTTGCTGTGGAAGCCTGTAGTTGGGCTGAAATAGCTAGCTCCACTACCTTGTATGCTTTTACACTGTACATGATGGTGGAACCCAGCTTTGACCGGGGGGGGGGGGTCTGTTGTTTACATACCCATACTACTGTATACCTAGCTACATCTAGCTACGTGTTGCAAAAATCGTCTCCGTGTCTCTAAAAATTACTTGAACAACTCGTGTATCGTGAACGAAAGAAATGTGGAAAATTCGAAGAATACCATATTACTATATAGACCTATTAATTTCGAATGCGTTTTTTTTTAGCTTGTTAATGCTTTTTCTTTTCTTTTTTAAATCTTTTCATGTGTAGTAGTTTACTATTTAGAATTGGCGTATGTACGGGTTATTTGTTGCTGCTGTGGTTTATAACGCTGTTGCACTATCACTATCACCTTTATTTAGGCTGTTGCTAATACACCACTACTACTACCTTTTTTCAATGCACCAATTTGGGATGCAGCTGGACTATTCGAGGAATCAATGATACCACCCTGTTGACCATTAAAGCCACGTGTCGATGGTGCACCCTCCACACATGGTTCATTCGCCACACGACGATATAAATCCCAATTCATTTTTAATATTTCAAATTCATCGGATTCACGATAACCACCGGGTATATTATGTTCCTTAGCAAATTTTTGTAATATACCACGTAACTTTGGATATTTCGATCGTGGCATGGATGGAAATAAATGATGTTCTAATTGGTATTGCATACCACCCCATAACCATTCTGAAAATGGATTAGTGGTCACAGCATTCCGTGTCGATTGAAATTGGGCTGTGACCCAATCCGATTGATATTCTGAAAACATTTCTTCGGATTGATGTGTGGGTGTAACAATTAATGCCGAAACAAGTCCGGACATGAATATTGCTGGAATATATACTTTATAGGGAAATAATGCCAGTAATACCGTATAATGTGCAATTAAGGAATACAATCCCGGTTTGGATCCTGGTCGTTTTTGACGGACACTGGAGATAGCCACCTTAATGGAATCAAATCTCCATAAGGCAAACATAAAACTAAAGGGTATATAAAATATATAATGTTGTATTTTACGTATCGGATGATCATTTTCTTTGGAGGGTGCCCATTGATATAAAAATGGATCGGTGGCAATATCTTCATCACAACCTTGTTCATTGGCTGATCATGACATGATGAGAAGAGTTGTTGATGTAACGTACGTGTGCGTAGAAAGGGAGGAAAGGAATTAGTTAGTAGAGAACTTTTTTTTTTGCGAAACGTAAAAGAAATTAAAATAGAAAATAAACGCGTATCGTCAACGTCGTCGTTGTCATCATCTCGTTTTCATTTACATAATTAACCTTTAACTTCTGTACTTGTTTTACTACTTATATTAGATTACTTACTTAATGCATGATGTTTATTATGTTTATCGGACCACCATACTGGTAATAATCCAGCAGCATAGGCAGCAAAGTTCCGTATTTTGGGTGACATACAATATTCATCGACACCATGTATATAATCATGTCCTAACCACCCCGCGGTAGTCATGGACAATCCTAATAAAAAGGTACTCAGTAAATGGAATTTTGTACGTGCAGTCAATGCCGCAATTGTTACTAAAGAACCCCAAATTGATAATAATTTATATTCTTGTTTCATATTACGTTTCCACCAACCGTCTTGTTCTAATTGTGTTCGTAATGCACGAAAGGCAATTTGTGTTTTCGAATCCACCGGTGCCATAGTTTCTAATAAGGTCGAGGTTTCTATTTTACTTTTTGGTAATCGTTGATACATTTTACGTCCTTTTTCAGAATGAAACGCATCCATTACTTCGGTAGCATCACGACCATCATACCAATCAATCCAATGTACACCAGCAGGATGTGCTTTCCTCCAACCTTATTAAAAGTAAAGTTAGTTCAGTAAGAAAAGAAATGATGAAAAGTAAAGGCAGGAGAAATTCTGTCAGATAGAAAACAAAGGGAAGAAAATTCATTCCACACTACAGTACCGACGTCGTGTTTATTTATTTCAATCTTTTAAAGTAGAGTAAAGTAAAACATAACGTCACATCAAACAAAAAATTAATGCAAACGTACCTGTTAAGTCATACCAATCCCCATGAATTCGTACATCTAAGGATGTTTTACATTTTTCTTCATCACATTCCGGTACTTCTTTACAATCCGCATTATCATTACATTCCCACGAACCACCCATTGCATGATTATCATGACTTTCATTTTCAACAAGTCCAGGTGTAGTTCCATTCTTATTTAATACAGAAGTTGGTGGCTGGTCGAGTGTGGCAGCAATTAAGGATGTACGTGAAATTTCTATACCAGTGTATGGAATTATTACGACACGTCCATTACTTTTTGGTAGAACGAATGCTGTAGTTGTAACTGCCGATGATAAGAGTAAAACAGCTGCAACAACAACTACGGTGGATGACATATCCTTCATCATCATTCTTATCGTTGTTGTCGTTTGTTTGTGTCTTCAGAACTGCAAGACTCAACTGGAGTCTTCTGAGACTTTTCTGTTGTTACTAGCTAGGGAAGTACGAGCCTGGGATCTGTCGGTTATTTTATTTGTATTGTTGCCTTGTTTTTGGTGGGGGTGTGGGAGAAGTTAGCTTGAAGTACTGTACTGTACTGTACTGTACTATACTAGCTCTTGCTTGCTGCTGTTCCGAATTTTTATTGTTCTTCGAAAATGAGGTGTAATACAAATATAACTAAAGTCTCGCTACCATGCCCTCGCTCTGCCTCATCAAATTGGACTTTCCTTCGCGGTTTTGATGAATAGAGAGATGATGATTGAACAGATTTGTTTTTAATCAATCGACAAATAAATCACAGCCAATCAAGCACAGATCAACAAGTGGAATGTATGATGATAGAGGGGAGGAGAATTGTGAGGTCTACTGTACGTAGGATACCACGTAGTGCCTTGCTTCAACATCAAAACAAGCAAAAAATCAGTGTTGCTAACACGTGGTATGCATGAAAGCACACTAATTTAATGTACAGTACCAATATTCCGATCCAAGTAAGATGCATGCGTCACAGCAAGGCAGCAAGCAATCTTACGACTAAAATTCAATCCTAAAAATAAACATACTGATTTCAAAATCAAGGAGTGCGGACGGACGGACGGACGGACGGACGAATAAAAGACAGAGAAGCAATCATGAATTAAAAATATCGTCCGTGACTGAATTTTGAATTCAATCAATCGTGTATTCATTCCTCAACGTTATTTGTGTTTGCACAATTAATTAATTGTACGAATAAAATACTAGATCTTTCTTTTACTCAAGATATGCAGTTTTAGCGCTTTATCAACCTTCACGTTTTAGCACACAATTAATTGTCCGAATAAATAGAAAACGATTGATTCCTAATTTTTTTGAAACGAAAAGCCAGATCTTTTTATTCAAGATACAGTATGCAGTTTTAGCGCTATCAACCTTCACATAGGAACGTTACACTATTAACCTTCACGTGTTAGCACAAGTAATTGTCCGAATAAATACAACACGATTGATTGATTCATTTTTGAAACGAAAGATAGATATTTTTACTCAAGATACAGTATGCAGTTTTCGCTCTGAAGTTCTTATTAAACATAAGAACGTTACACGGCTCAACCTTCACGTTTTGCACAATTAATTGTCCGAATTGATAAAACACGATCAGATCTCTCACCTCACATCATCACCCATCATCACCACAGCCATAATAACAGTCAACGAAAGCAAAAAAAAACGATCACTCAAACGCAACATCATCTTATCTCATAAAAAAACAAAACAAGATAAATCAAAACATCAAAATAAAACGAAAACTACTAAAATGAATATCCATATGAACTTGTTTTGTTTGATCGTTGCACTTGCAACAAGCATCACGGATGGGCGTATATCATCATCGTCGTCGTCACAACCTGTCGGTGGTAGCGCCGTGGATATGAATCCTAATCGACGGGTTTTGGAACCGGCCGGCGTCGATTCTGAGACGCAATATTGCAAGGCAACCCCTGTTGGGAAACAACGAAGCGTGGTGGATTGGCAAGAACATGACCAATGTAGAATGTGTGAAGTTGGACAGACCTATTGGCCTTGTGATGGTGATAACCTTTGTGAGGGACACTGTACCCCAGAAGCCGTGTGTAACGAACGGCTACGATTAGCTTCCGACTGTACTGCCGTCAACGCGGAGAAGGATGATCTCGAGGCAGAGCTAGAGGGATTTGGTGCTATTATTGCAGAGAAAGATGGAGAAATCACCGACCTTAAAGAAACTGCTACGACCGTCAACGCAGAGATGGTCACTCTCGTGGAACAGCTTGCGTCAGATGCTACTACCACAACGACGCTTATCGAATCCTTACGTGTGAAGAACGATGCCATGATTGCAGATAGAGATAAAGAAATCACCGACCTTAAAGAAACTGCTACGACCGTCAACGCAGAGATGGTCTTTCTCAAGACACGGATTGTCGAGCTGGTGGAATTCGAAGCTAGTTCCGCGGCTACTATCGAATCCTTAAAAGCAAGTACTGAACAGAAAGATCCTATGATTGCCGAGCTTTCCCTGAAAGATGATACCGATGTTTCTACCATTGTGGATCTACTTGCCAAAGATTCTACCGAAACCATTGCGGATCTAATTGCCAACGATTCTAACATTGCCCGTCCTGAAGGTGTTTGTCAATATAAATGTGTTGCTTCATATAGACTTGGAACATCTGATCCAGGATTCATATTCAGCAGGTGTTGCTGTGGATATATAAATGATGTAGCTAAGGCTTACCCTAACGGTTGTATTAATCCTTCCAATTTGGCGACACCAACTGGCTTACCGCAAGGGTAGAAAACATTGCGGATCTAATTGCAGTTGAGTGTAGATTTGCATATTATAACCCTAATTGTTTTTTTTGGCACGCAGTACAGTCGGTGTTTTCAAAGTTGTTGTCGACCTCATCGTCATCTCGTTATAGACCTGGTTCGTCTGGTGGCGCAATAAAAAATAGAAAAAATAAATAGTAAGAAATAAGTCTTCCTCGCTCTATTTATTTATCTGTTGATGGTTCCTTCATATATAATATGTAGTCTTCTTTTATCTAGCAATAGCACGTCGTCGTAAAGATTAACAACTGTAAAGTATCATATATATATATGATGCTTGTTTTTCCTTCATTCAAAAATGAATTATAACCAGACTATTCATACTACTAGTAGCTAAATTTATCAAAACCCCGAATCCATAATATCTTTAAAATGCTATTATTATTATCATAACGTTACTGTAAACAGAACATGACAATCACTGAATAAAAAGCAAATACTCCAATGACATCGTGGCTACTTTACTATATATTTTATGATATCGACCATACACGTGACTGAATTTAAAAATAATTCATTCGTATCTGTCATATATTCAAAGTCGCTCGCGTCGCCAGCCCTGTTGTTTTCATTGGTGGTGCGGCGCGTCAATGCTGGTATAAAAGTAAAAGAAGAAGAAGAAGAAGATTAAAAAATACTGTTTACTGTACTGTACTGCGATCGATTGCTTGTGCATGATTACTAACGCACGGGCAGAACTGAAAAAGAATTTCCGATTTTTTTATTTAGGATGCAGTTTTCTGCAGGTTCGCGCTATCAAGATGCATGCTAGCTAAGGTAGATGATCATAGTGAGGTATGGCAGGCAGTCGTGCTTCTTTCATCGCGTTGAAAAGTAAGGCTGGCGCTTCGCTGTGTGGCAGTCATTTATATGGCTGGGATTGATTCTTCGATTCATTCATTCTTCGTGTCCATTGTTAGGACTACTGCTGTACGATTACACATCATCAAGCAAAGAACGAACATGGTATAAGAACCACACAGAAATCCAAGAATAGATAAGAACATACTACGACTGTACTCTAGTTAGGACAGTAACTTAATAATAGCGATACATTACAAACTATTTCTCGAAAAAAAGGAAAGTAATAGTAAAAAAGGAGAAGCATATTTAAATATAAAAAAATAAAAGAAAAAAACAAAAGCAAGCAAAATGATGGACCACAAATCACGGACAGCAACAGC
>FMBT01000054.1:0-33079 GCA_900095095.1 Fragilariopsis cylindrus CCMP1102
CGTCGGAACTCGAAGACGATCCCGATACTGCAATACTGGTGAGACGGTATAAGAAAAGAGAAGAGCTCCAGAAAAAGAACAAAGCTCAATCTGCGCTTGATATGGACGATGATGATGACGAGTGAGTGAGTGAGTGAGTCATTTTGTAGTTGTAGTTGTAGTTGTAGTAGTAGTAGTAGTAGTAGTAGAACAATCGCGAACTCTACTACCACCAACACATTCTACACCCACCTACATTAGATTCTACCGCCACAAAAAAATGCTGTGATTTTTCTCATGAAAATGGGATTTGATTTGAGAAACATCAGTATATTTTATCTGAAGATTATTATCTCCCAATAATACTGTAGATTATAATGTTTTATAATCATAACGACCCAAAAATTATTATATATACACACAGATTTACATTTTTTTCATAATATAAATAATATAATGTATACTGCAATATATCCTATGTCTATATTCAAAGCCTACAATAAACATTGTACCAGATCATCCAACGAAATGTTGTTAAAATCTCCTAGTACAAAATAATGAACACCGCCCGCCCATAGTATGGTTAAGAATAATATTAAAAAACGAAAAGGATATTAGAGGACTACTATGGTATGTATGCCAAAAGAAGGCAAAATAGATCTAAAGGACAAAGCTTTCTAGTCCAATTAAAAATATAGATAGGTTTTTCTTTTGGTAATTGATGTAATATAAAGTTAAAATTTTTGATCTTAAATTTAAAGGTAGCTATATATATTGAAGATGAATGGTTGATGTGTACTTATATAATTTAAGCAGGGGGATAAGTTCTGAACCAAACGTGAAACCGTAATGAAAACTAGGGTGGTCCTTCCTGTGGTAGAAGCAAATATGTGCATATAGGAAGGATCCACTCCAAAGCTTACGTGTGTGTGTGTGTGTGTGCATACAACGCACGGTTGTATTATTATTATGTTTAATATTGTTGTTATTCAATTGGGTGTGAATATGAAAATGGTAAAGATTTTTTGTGTATATATACAAGGGGGGGGGGGGGGGGGAGAGGATTACAATATCCTCGTGGATGCGTGCGACCAAGAATATAAATGTATATTCTGAATGGTGAGAGAATTGTTCTATATATCAGAGACACGCGAAAAAACAAATATTGTTCCTCGTTGACCTCTGACAATTCTCATGCCATCATCAAGGTAGATGACATCAACATATGCCATACCATGACCTCCGAGAGGTCGAGTAAAGTCGTAACTCATACTACCATCAACTGGGTCAATCTCCTTGGGAATGGTTGCTCCCATAAGAAGCTTAACTGCCAATAGCTTTGCTTTCTCACCAAAGCTATGCTTGGGAGGATGAATGGTGAAGAATTTCTTCCAAGCTAATATGTCGGATGAGGCGTCATTTGGCTCGATGCGACCTCCGGTGAACCAGATCGAATGTCTATTGGGTACACCCGGATCCGGTAGGCTGTAACCGTATGTGGTCATAATGCCTTTAATGGGACGGGTCACATCCTTGTTGGGTGCATCTGGGAACGCAGCCATGGACGGTTCTATAGTGAATGCTGTCATAATATGATAGGTACGTAGGACCGTTTCACCATTCTCAACTTCCTCTCGAAGCTTCGTGGGGACGAATTTTAACATAGCCTCGCGTTCTTCTCCACTAAGAATCTCCACGCGGTTAAAGTTACCCTGAAGACTACAAACAAGGTTTGTGGGGGAGAACATATCGAAAGACATACGACCAAGAGTATACATAGGGTCGCCGTTATCGTTAAGGCCAAGACACCCAAACCAACTTGGCTTGGAAAGAGTTAACCACATTCCTTCAACTGATTTTGCAGGTGATGGACATAGACGATGATCAACACCACTACGAGTGTCAACATCTCGTCCAAGGAAGAACTTTTCGAGTGGATCTATCTTGGTCTTGAACTCATCTGATTCTACGTCACCATCGTTGATGGCGAGAACGCGAAGGACGTCATCTCGGGCCTTCTTAATTTTGATCGTTAGAGTCTGAACGGTCGAATTACGATCGTCCATAGAGTTGTTAGCAGTAGTCAACTCTTCAACATCAACATCATCATCGTCTTCCATCACCAAATGCACCCCTACTTCCTCAGAAGAAGAGATCCATTGTTGTTGATGCTCTTGAGAATCCAATACAGTCACACCCCTTATGATACTTCCAAGAGGACCGCTGTCAGAATAAGACATGGGAGATACACATGTAACTCTATCTCCAACAATTTGATTTGTTGTAAAGATATCTTGAGGGATTCTTCCATGATCGTGTGTGGTATGGGTGGTAGGCTCTGGATGTGTTAGTGGTAGTACAGGTACCACATAACCTGGTCGATTGGCACGAATAGCCACGGGTCTTACCATCACGGGTGGAATAGTAGGAAGTTGTTGTTGTTGCTGTTCGTCCTCTTCAACATCCTGTTTTCGACTTCGCTTGACTCTTCTATTCTTCTTATTCGAAGACGAAGAAAGACCAAGTGGTTGCTTTCTTTCCTCTTCATCTGCATCGGGGGAACTTCCCAATACAAAAGGATTTTTAGCTCCTTCTTCTCGATCAAGAAAATCATAACGATAACTGATGGGGACTGCAGCAACGTTGTTTGAGGACTTGTAAAAGTCTTGATCTGGCATTGTATGATTAGCCTCATCTTGTTGTGTCCACTTTCTATGCCAATCATGAGCCATAATAGCTGCCTCATTCGTTTCTTGTAATGTCGATCCTACACGATATGCTTCATCGTAAAATTGTTCACTAATACGTTTAGGTACGGGACGAACAACACGTAACGGATGGGATACTAATTGAATACTTTCCTCCTTCTCCTCCTGTTCATCTTCAATGTAATTGTTGTATTTGTTGCTGCTGTTGTTCATCATATTATTATTATCGCAATCTGAAAAAGAAGGTGATAAAATCATCGAAGCTTTATCACCTGATAGGCGTCTTTTCGAATAACATCTCATCGCGCCATCACTATCATCAACGCTATCATCAACATAATCACATGCACATTGATCCTCTATGGCATGCATTGCAAGCATAGTCTTAGTATTAACAGCGGTACTATTTTCGTTGTTTTCCAGCATCAGATGTGTTGAATAACACACTGCTTTTTGGTCTGTGTAATTTATTTTATATATAATATTACTATCGCGTATTAGGTTCAATGGTACAGGGAGTAGTGGGGTGGTGAATTGAATGAATGGTTGTTTTCTACTCGATGTAACACTAACAGCGATATTTTTGTTGAAAAGGTAGTACAATGTAGTACGTAGTCAAGCGCTTGTAATATGATGTCTTTTTTTCAAAAACAGTTTTCAATGATTGATGCCTTGTTTATTATTTTTCCATCACTAACAATAAAACGCACTAATTAATCAAACAAACACAAAATGACGACGGGTCGAACTTCAAGCCTTTTTTCGATCTATTTCTTCCTCGAGAAGAACATACGTTTTGTTGATGCATAAACTAAGTCAATCCACTTATGAGAACGACGCATAATTGAAATTATTTAATAGACTTCATTTTTCTAAAAAATAAAAAATAACACAACATGTGCGACAATATCAAGTAAAACATAAGTAATAAATTCAATAACAAACATGTAGAAATTAAGTAATGAATGATATTTTAATATGGCCCTCTCGTACTCCATACACTTCATTATTTCATGAGTGGATGGTCTGGACGTTGTACGTACGTCCGCTTTTTATTAATTTTCAATATATCTACAGTACAGTAAGTAGGGGGCCACACGCTTTGTACAGTCTGTAAAATAAAATTATTGCCTTGAAACAAAGAAAAAAGGATTATTCTTGTATATAAAAAATGGGCCGTTTCGTGCTTTGTTTTTAAGCGCCAGGTGGAACGCATTATGGGCATTTATTTTTTTCCTTCGCTAAAATATTTTCTGCGATAAAATATTTTTTTGCGATAATATCTTCTTTCTTCATTCGCGGTGTACAGTCACAACAGTACTGCTGTTAGTAAAACAACTTTTCACTTACTTCACTTCGTTCAAGCAATCGCACCAATAGTCGAATTAGTAATACAATAAGAAATCATTACACACCACCAAGAACGACAGAAAGAAAGAAAGTCAGAAAGATAGTTAGAAAGAAAGAGAGAGAGAGAGACGAGATAAGAATAATTGTGTAATCCTCACCATGTCATATTTTTGCATCACACCACGAAATGAGCTAGAACCTCCAACCCTGACACGACAGCATTCTGGAATTGGAGATGCATACAGCGTCGTTCCGTCGACAAGTTCTATAGCTACTTTTTCTCGTTATCACGATGAACCCGAGGTTAATTATGACGACGGACCTACAGAACTTTACAAACGTATCGAAGAAAAAGACTGGGACGGCGCAAGTGCCCGTCTTGAGTCTCACCCACACGAGGCAAAGACGTGGGTGTCACGATCGGAATTAACTTCACAAAAGTTAAGATGGAGACTATTACCAATCCACGCGTGCTGTATTTTTCGTGCACCTTTGGGTTTGATCGAAGGCTTGATCGATATCTACCCCGATGGACCACAAATGAAGGACGATCAAGGAATGCTTGCAATTCATTTAGCATGCCGCAATGGTGGATCGAAAGGCGTCGTTCTAGCACTTTTAAATGGATTTCCTGAGTCGTGCAAAGTGAAGGACAGAAAGGGTAGGACCCCTCTCGAACTTGTCCTTGAAAGCGAGTCACAAAATGCCGAAGCTGTTAGTAGCTCAATCCGCACTTTCGAACAACAAATGCAGGATGGAGCAATGAAAATGGTTAGCATTGTACCTGATCCAGCCATTCCGGTACCTCAAGTTCAAGAGGTTGATTATGAGCATCGTACACTTCTCTTCCGTTTGCTTCTGAAGAAGGATTGGACCGCAGCAATCGCCCGAGCAGAATCTAATCCTGAAGAGGCTGCAACATGGATCGTAACGAAGGGATTCAATGGCAGTCTTCGATTTCTACCACTCCACAAATCATGTGTATTATCACCTCCTAAAGAAGTAATTAGAAAGCTATTATTGGCATATCCTGAAGGAGCTATGTGCAGAGATCAAGACGGATGGCTTCCCCTGCATTGTGCGAGCTTCTATGGTGCGAGTGCTGATATCATAGCAACTCTTCTAGAAGCCCACCCTAAGGGAGCGCAACTAAAAGACGATGAAGGGCGCCTAAGTTTGCATTATGCGGTTCTCAAAAGCGCTTCACAGGATATTGTCGATGTACTACTCGAAACTTTCCCCAAAGCGTCAATGAGCAAGGACAATGAAGGACGTATACCATTGCACCATGGCTGCTCGAAAGGAGCTCCCGAAGGAGTCATTGAGGCATTGTTAAAAGCACACCCAAAGGGAGCACAAATGAAGGACGATCAAGGCCGTACTGCCCTCCACCATATTTGCAGAAAATTATCGTCAGAGGGTATCGTTCGAACCTTACTCCGTGTCTACCCACGAGCTGCACAAATCAAAGACGACCAAGATAAGTTACCGATCCATTATGCAGTAGTAAACGGATCTAGTCCAAGTGTCGTCAATATATTGCTGACAACTTTCCCTGAAAGTATCAACGTAAAGAATGGTTTTGGGTATACTCCACTTGCCGAAGCGCGATCAGTCGAAAATCCGAAAATCGAGCCAATCATTCAAATCCTTCAAAAGTTCAAGGTGGAACAAGACAAATTACAAATTCAATCTGGCGAGAATTCTATCTTTGAAGCAAAGCTTGAAGCCATGGATAAGCGTATGGCTCATCTAGAAAAATTGCTTGGAAATGTCATGGATCTCGGTGTTGAAATCAAAGGTAGTATGAGAAAAGCAAGAGATCCATATGAACTGATTGAAAGAATTGCTGATAGGCTTATCACTTTGGATGGATCAACTCCCATCGTTAGTACTGCTTCTTCTGGTGAATCGTATTCGTCAGAGCAACCGGTAGTGGAAGCAAAGGTCAGATCTAGAGGTCGTTTTGGTCGAAAGCAGAAGACCAGGGAGTAAATATAATAACATATGTTTATCTTGATTGATGTGAAGAGACAAGATATTAAGTACTCTACGGAGAAGAGAAGGGAAAAGAAAGGTGATGTATCGTTATGAAATGAATAGATGTGTTTGTATCAATAATAGTAGATCAAATTAATAATGATTCAAAAGCCGACCAATTACTTAATATAATAAGATACTTTCTGAAAATTACTATTTAAAATTACAATATGATGCGTATAACAAGTTTACGAAGAGTTATAAATGAATGTGTGTGTGTGTGTGTGTGTGTTCTAATTAGTTCTTTGTACCAGTGGCTGCTGGTTGAAGTGCAGCTAAAGCAGCTGCCATCATAGCAGCACTTGCAGCATCGTCTTCAACAAAATTATCATCATCATTACCATGCTTTGATTTTTCCTCTTCGGGTATCTGTTGATTATTGTCTATTTTTGGTACCGCGATACCTCTTTGCTTTAAAAGACTTTTCAAGCTTCTCGATTTGGAACTCAAAATTTTCTGTAATGCAATTTGGTTACTAACCATTGTTCTCATACTCTGTTCCGTTTCAATCAATGATTCCATAACATCTGTTTCATTCGAAAATGCGATACTCCTAAGATCTTTCGACAGAACGTGTATATGTGTATCCTTACCACGGATCTCATCTTCCTTTCGCTCGATTGTATGTAGTAGATTCTTAACCTGTGATCTCTCAGAATCTAGCTCACGACGTTGACAAGCCTCCTTACTTTCTAATTCTCTTATACCCGCCAACCATACATCCTTCTGTTGCATATGCTTTTCAATCTGATCGTCCTTATTATTATTTAACTCTTTCATATTTTCAATTTCTTTTTTCAGATCTTCTACATCTTTCTGTAATTTTGCTTGTTTGTCATATTCTACTTTAAGATCTTCTTGATGTCGTTTCGATACAGCGTTGAATGTTAACTTTTGTTTCCTTGTTAAAGCTACCTTTTCTGCGTGTGTTGCCTTTTGAATATCCATGTAGGTTTTGTGACATCTACCTAAACTTTCAAAGATAATACGATAATCCTCAGTTTGGAGTAGTTCTTCTCTGTCGACAATATCAAGGGGAGTTCGTCCCGCTTGGTCCTGAGAAACAATCGCATTCCAATTTGCAACAATGATAAGGTTAACAACCTCTGGAGCACATGCCTTATCAACAGCAAGATGAAGAGGATATTCACCAAGATTTGTCGTCATACATGCCGATTCTGGAAACTTCGAAAGAAGTTCTGATACGAACCACGCAGGAGCACGTCGCATGCAAGCCTATCAAAGGAAGCGAAAAATATCATAATCAATAATAATAATGACGAACCAATCCATAATTATCAATGGTGAAACATATGAGGTGAGTCGAATCTGATCGTAATGATTCAATTCATTCAATTCAATTCAATTCGATTTAATTCAATTCAATTCAATTCAATTCAATTCAATTCAATTCAATTCAATTCAATTCAATTCAATCAATTCAATTCAATTCAATTCAATTCAATTCAATTCAATTCAAATAAGAACAAAAAAAAAAAAAAACAAAACAAAACGATATATTCATACGTACTTCATGAATAGGCAATCTCCGCCATTCGCTCCAGTTGAATGTTGTGTGCTCTGTTCCTGTGCTTTGTACCCATGTTTGCACTTGATTTGGATCTGATTCAATAATATCATATGCATCCCTCCATTCCATTTCTTCAATTGCCAAGAATAGTTCTGTAGCTGATTCTTGGTAAGAAACTTCCACAATTTCGTTGACGACGAAGACGACGACGACGACATTTTTGTTTACACTTTTGCGAAGAAAAGGGAAAGAAGAAGATGAGAAAGAGCAACGAAGCTAGCTCAAATAGAAGTCACGGAATGGTTGGCAATTTCTTGCTAGGAAGAAACAAGTTTCAATTGTGAATACGAATACTGTACATGGTATGATCCTTTTCAGCAAATTTATTTTTTTTACCGTTATGAGCGGTTAGATATCTTCGCCAAAGATAGAGATGTTGTCACTCCGTTATTTACTTAAACGATTTGAAAATCCGATTTTTTTTTTCGCGCAAAGCCCCCGATCAATATTTTCGATTCGTGACTGGATTATGGATTTATTTCAAACAAAAAAATAAAAATTATAGTCTAACTATATTCATATTGTTTATATAATTTGTATGTCACGATGTCATCATCATCAACACCCTCGTGCATAACATCGTCCACTTTGACATTGTTTTCTGACTGGTCATTTTGCAATGGTTGTGGATTGCCTCCAAGAATTGGTACAGCAAAAAACGAATGAAACAACTACTACCGATGATCTTATTAACGACGATAATTCCTGTATGAACAAACAACAACAACAAACAACAACAACATCAACAAGAAAGAAACTTTTAATTTGTAGAAAATGTAAAACAGCTGCATATCACGATTCTGCTTGTCAAAAAATTCACTGGGCGAAGGTCGACATAAATATGAATGTAAGAAATTATCAGTTGCTCTTCAACCGCTTCGGGATATATCATCATCATTACCATCCAATAATAGTAGTTATAGTAATCGTCGTCGTTGTTTGTGGTGGTGGAAACATCTTGGTCAAAAAGATTTAATTGATTGTAATAAGATATGGAAATTTAGTAGCATACGTTGGAATCGCGATGAAGAATACTTAGATGCGATGGATGGATTTCAAAAAGCATTAGAACCAATCATGAAGATATGGAATGAAAATAATCAAGAAATAATATTGAGCGCCAAGGAATCATCGTCGTCGTCATCATCATCATCGTCAACAACATCGATAGTAACGAAAACTACTGATACTACTGATACTACTACTACTGCCGCTACTACTGCCGCTACTACGAATAATAATAATAATAATAATAATGATAACGAAGCCGAAATTGAAGCCGAATACGATCAGTATCAACAACAAGATGCTGATATTTTTCAGTTTGGTATTCAACTAGCACGAAAACTTTTATTTTGTGCGTACTGTGAAGCGGATGGCAATCAACCGGATTCGTCCCGATCACGATTGGCACAATGTATATCGATATTATTACAATTAAGAAACTTTGAATGTGGAAGTTTCGACGATAATAAGCAGCAGAAAAAAAACCACGATATTATCACACCATTATTGAACGACGCTTGGATGGAGCTTATGTTTAGTTACGAGGATTTACCAGAACTACGAAAAATTACCTACCACGTTGCGCACATGGCCATTCAAAGTGGTAAGGGTCGCTGTGAATGGAACGACCCAATGCAACGTCCAGGATATATGGCAAAATTCGATACCGTTGGTATCTCCGATTCGAATAACAATGATTGTTCTGCTGATAATATTATGTCGTTACCATATATACTCCCAGAACAACATCCTGAATGGTGTCGAATATTAGAAAATAATTGGAAAGATATCAAGGGAGAGTTATCCGTCTTATTACTACAGAATAATAATAATAATATTAATAGGAATACGATGATGACATCATCATCGTCGTCATCAACCTGGGGTAGGGTCGGATGTGGAAATCGAGGATCAGGTTCTGACGATCATCGCGTGGTATCATCAGGAGATTGGACGGAATATGTATTATTTGGTACAGGTGCGGTGAGTTATACCGATGATGATGCGCCCGTTACAAAAAGGCTGTTGAAAAGATATGTCGCAGATGCAGTTTCGTTAGCTGAGAGTGGTGGGGGTGAAATTATATTTAGTAAATTAGCGCCACATACTCACATCGACGCACACTGTGGACCGACAAATTTTCGACTGACAGCCCATCTTGGACTTACCGTACCAAATAACAATAATGATGATGATGCTAATGGTGGCGGGGAATGTAAAATTAGAGTAAAGAATAGTTGGTATTATTGGGAAACCGGAAAAATCCTACTCTTTGATGATTCGTATGAACATGAAATCAGAAATGACACAGACGAAGTCCGAATAGTGTTGCTTATGCGTTTTTGGCATCCATTATTGAGAAATGAAAAACGGCAGTTGGAATTAAGTGAAGCACGCCGCCAAAAGGAGATGGCAGTGGAGAAACGTTATCACCCTCCTCTTGTGTAAAGGCCCTCACTTAAATATAATACAGTATAATATAATATAATATAATATGAATAGATAGAATAGAATAGAACGAACGACTCTTTGTTACTATACCCATCTAGATACGGAACTAAAATAGTATGTTTTCGTAGTTTTTGGATCGCTGGATTTGGGAATGCTCTACATTTGCTTTGTAGTCGATTCCTTTTGGTGAATCTCAGAGGTGAGCTTCATAAAAGGTACAAGCTCAAATACGCCATCCTAGATTGTGCGTACGTCTGCACTTCCATTTATAAATGCTTGACAATAATCTAATTTTTGCAAGATGGTTTCAACTAAGAAGATTCTAAAAATGTTGCTATAACTTAAGCTAGCTAGCTATGTGCGCATTATTAAAAATTCGTCAAAACTCTACCCTCAAATACTCCAGCCTTAGTAAGGATCTCTGTTACGGATTCCGCCATACCCTTCTGACCGCAAAGGAGAGCTCCAGAGTTTCTAGGTACCGGAACACCTTATTTGATTGAAGAATAATTAATGTACGGGAACAACAAAAGATAGCGTAAGTGCCGATACGTTAGTGCGCATATTATTTTATCAGAAACAAGTATCCCGATACTGTGCTTTATTCTTCGAGTAAAGTAGATCAGTTAGCGTTAAATACGTTATCATCAACTTTTGATTTACAGACAGCTCCAATAGTAAAAGGTTATCATCACATCTACTATTATAACGAAGTAATTAATGCACGCACGTATCGAATATTCCAAAGATTTTTCGTCATAGATTTACTTACCATCTTCCTCTAATGCATTTTGAACATAACCCGTACGTCCTTTCCATGTATCAGATGGTTGACTTAACACTGGAACAACTTCGATTCCCATCGATTCCCATTCAGCAAATTTGTCGACGAAACACATATCATCCTCGGTTCGAGCACCGTAATAAAGTCGTGCTGTGCGACCACCCGACTTACTTGTTTTGAGTTCACCCGATTCGATCGCTGCTCGGATAGGTGCAATTCCACTTCCCGCTGCGAAAAGTAAGATATTTTGACAAGGGAAATCATATTTGACAACATTATCAAGTTCGTCCTTTACGGGAAAGCCGCCTCCCAAAACTTGAGAAACTTCAACCCCACCAGTAGTTAACCACGCATTATCATCAGTCTTTTTAATCAAGAAATCGAATTTAGCATTTTCAGCATCCGGTGCAGAGGCAATGGCCAAAAAGAGTGGCTTTCCTTCTTCATTTTGTTTAACCTGGACGTACTGTCCAGGGAATTTGTATTCTTGAGCAGTTTCTGGTGAAACATCAACAGTAACAGCGATACTCGTAGCTGCTTTGTTGGCCGAATCATTAGTTTTGATTTCGCTTGTAGTCCAGATGGGGTCTGGGCCCCAGCCCATGTATATACTAGTAGTAGATCCATGCCTAGTACTAAACTTTGATGGAGAGAAGGCACCCACCGAAGATATTGAAGCTGCACCTACTAGAAGAAGTTTTAGAACAGAAGAAACCATTTTTATTTATTTTTGGTTAGATGAAAGATATGTTATCTTGTGTAACAAACTTCTTTTTATGGATTTGTTTATTGAGGATGAATGACTTGATCATCATTGATCGATATTCCGATCTTTTGCGGCAAGGGTGTATGTATGCACGTGACACAAATGTTCGCCCGCCGTCCGTTATAGATTTTTTCATTCAGTCTTATTAACATTCAAAATTCAACACTTCGAATCAATCAATATACTTGTATCTATTAATGATGCAGATTAGCGTTCAGATGCCAAGCACCAGAGCTTTAATTGCGATTTGATATGAATGAAGATTTCTATGGAGGAGCACTGATGCTGATATCCTTATCAGTAATAAAGTTACTGGCGGTTCTTCTTGTCTATCTAATAATATTAATGCGCAGGAGTGAAAAACAAGCCTAAACTAGCCCAGTAAATCCTATCAATTCTGTATTTTAATTTGATCAGGAATGCCCCATCAAATGATGAACAAGGTGTTCTAGATAGAGTGCAAAATTTATGTTGCGGATAAAAACTGTTTGTTGTCTAACAGATCAAAAAGTGATAGTTTATCAGTAGAGAGAATAGTTGGATGATGATAGGTCAACTTTTTGTATCTTAATTTTATCAGGAATATCCCATCAAATGATGAACAAGATATTCTGCATAAGAGTGCAAAATCTATTCTGCGGATTAAAACTCAATGTAGTCTGACAAATTAAAAAGTTATAGTTTATCAGTAGAGAGAATAGTTCCATGATGATAGGTCAACTTTTCTTTTTTCTAAAATTGCCCCAGGTCTGCGTCTGTTATACACGGTTCGAAAAACGTTTTCGAGATTGTGTGTAGTTTAGTAAACTAGCAATCTATATACTCTTTGATAGAAGATTAGAACGGCCATAATTTGAAACCGCCATCAGCTCCCCCAGTCGGCTTAATATTCGCATTGCAATACACCTCCAACTCTACCAGTTGAAATTTTCCGCGAATTGGCCAATCGTTTTGAACATCTTCATATGCACCACCAACGCTTGAACTGCCTTGTTTCAAATTGCCCGCATTGACCGACGTGTCCTCCATGCCAGGCCCAGTGAAACCTCCCATCACAGCAGCCTTCGGTTCCCCAATTTTCAAGTCAGCCTGCAGACCAAAAGAACAAGATATATATAAGTGATACGATGCAGAATATTTTTTGTTCACACAGTCCTAAGTAATCACGTTTAACGTACAGCTCCGAACATCGGACCTGATGTCGCGTAATCATACAGCGCCGCATTTCCTCCTGGTAATACTGGACATCGGGAAGCTTCGTCCCCACGCTGGAACCACAAAAACGCCGCATTGGATTGTATGTAATCGTCAGTACTCATCCAACCTGCAGGACTATAACCCCCGAATTTCTTTCCAGACTTGGAAAGACAAACGACAAGAGCAGAGCCACGTAAGTCAACACTTTCGTGGAAGTTCGTCGCCGACCATCCGTCTTTGGATGCCTTGTACACGCATTGTAAATCCACGCTGGTCTTAGTTGGATCAATGTTTGTCCCATCCAATGTCGAAGATGGAAAAGATAGAGATTCGGGTACTCGACCAGTAATGCCGGGGAAAACATCACCAAATGAATGAACAGGGACAACAGCAGAATAGATCGCAATGATCACAACAGCGATGGCGAGCAGTTGGTGACGCATCATTTGTACGGGATTATATTTTGGCTGACAGAAACGATAGCTATTTATTCACTGAATAACTTTTAAGTACGGTATGCGTGTTATTGGGTGGTCTCAAAGAATCAAATGTAGACGAAACGAGCATTGAAAGCCTACGAAAATGACAACGCTAATGTCTTGTTGGGCGTGTTGGTGTGTTGATGTTGTCATCGTGAAGTGAAATAAAAGATACCGACAAAAATTCTTCCGAGAAACAGAATTCTAAGTAATACACGAGTCACACTAGTGAATGACCAGACTTACGAGTAATGGATGTGGTAGTATTTACTGCACGAACTGAAGTAATTACTTTAGTGTTACCACAGTGATAGCATCTAGCTAGCTCACTCTTTATTTAGTATACTACAGTCCTATATTAACATACACTACTTGGTATAGGAAGTTAGTAGTATTCATTATATTATACAATACAGCCAATATGGATAAGAATAGAAAATGTACTAAGGTATGTATGTTTTGACATTTATCACCATATAAAATAAGATGAAAGATCTATGACATAGTTATTGAATCATGTAAATGGCACTTAATACGATGGCTACTGTAGTATAGAAGTAACTTTATTGTACATTATGACTTTAAACGCACTTTAAGCTACAATATTGTCACTCCAAGATTTTGGGATGCTGATATCATCTACGCTATATCCACCAAGAATCTCAAGTTGAAGGGATTCTGATGCTGCCTTTCCGAATTCGCTCTGCACAAATTCATTTACAAGTCCTTGTCTACAGCAATCTTGAAAGATTTTCTTCACAAGATCGTCACGTTTAGGACCGTCTGGCATCAAATTATTGCACGCCTTGATGAACATCCCCGTAATAGCGCTGTCGATTTCAAGTTCCGACGATGATCTTAATTCCTTCATAACGCCCAACGCAGTTTGAAATGCGTTGAACTTAACTTCGGAATCTCCATCGGTAAATGCACATGACATGAGTAAATGATAATGTAACCGATTGGATAGCATTGGTCCGTTATACTTTCCAAAGATACGTTTTGCTCGGATCGCTTTTTTTGGATCTTTCGATCGCCCAACAATCCCCAGGGCCATCCGATAAAGTCGTTCATCAGAATCAGAATCATCGCCTGCTTCTTCATCACTATCAACAACATCACTCGTCGCGAGGATACCCTCACGAATTTGCAATATTTGTTCTACTTTAGCAGCAACAGAAGCTGCCATGAATTTTGGACCCCGTCCATTGTATGCAGTTAACACCGAACGAAAAGTTTCCGAATTTGGTTTTACTTCTACCTCTCCCTTTCTGAATCGTTCGATCATATCAAATAACATAGCTTCGGCTTTTTGTGAACCATCTTTTTTCTTCCCGATAGAACGAATAAGGACATTGTACGCATCGGTTTGGGGTAAATATTCTTCATCTCCCGATAACATTTCATCAAAAAGAGATTGAACCATTTCTTCATACTTCTCGTCGCGAGAAGAAGCATACGATTTCATGATTTGTACCCAAGACTTATGATTAGCCATGGGTATACTACTATCAATTTCTTCATCATCAAGTAGTGACCGGAATGTGGATTCAGCTTGTTCTAAATCACCAGCAATTCCATAGGCCTTGATCAATTTATTATATGAATCAGCCGTTGGTCGGAGGAGGAGGAGGTTTTCGATATAATTATCATCGTCATCATCATCGTCATCATCTTTTCCATTATCATCATTCATACTGTATTCTTTTTGTCTATCCAAAACACGTTGGACTTTTTCTGGTTGTCCTCTCATGGCCCATGCGTCCATAACACACAGATATGTTTGTTGGTTCGGTGGTGGGATGATGAATGAATCGCTCGCGTCATCCATCATTCGATTAAGTATTTTGTCAGCTTCATCTCCACCATTATTTGATTTTGAATATGCATGGATTTCTAATAGTCGGTTATATACCTCTACAGTTGGCCAAAATGTACTATCATCACTTTCAATATACGTCCTAAACATATCATCGAAAATACCTTCTGCTACGGGCACAGCTGTTGTGTCTACAGATGTCGTACGGGTCAACTGTTGGAGTTGTTTCATCCATTCTGTTTGTTTCGCCAAAGCTTCTTTGGGACTGTAGTTTACACCAGAATCTTCGTTGTCGTTTTCCTCATCGTCATCCTCGTCGTCATCATCTAGATCAAGGTATTCTATTTCATTTTCCTCTTCTTCTTTGACGGGCGTCGCTAACAGAGTTGACGATGATGATGATGATGATGATGGACAAGAATACGTGTATGGTGATTTCTCGTTACTAAACACGCCTTTGCCTCCTTGATTCCTATTATTATATTGTATATCTTTGAAGTTAGATCCAACCCATCCGTTAACGACGACTGGCACTATCATAAGCACCAAAAGCGATAGGGATGATTTTGTATTCGACATAGTGTGATACTGTTTATTCTTATTAGATTGTTCCTTGCTCGGAGATTGTATTTGTGCAGCCCTCCTCTATTGTAGCTACGTGAGAGTTATTACTGTTACAATTACTTACTCAACCGTCTGCATGCAATCTCAATTTAGATTTCTATCCATCATGCACATCATTATTTCGAAAGAAAATCTGTCTCCAATTTTAAATTTGATGGATCAGAAGGTGAAAATAAAAGCGATGAGCGCAGGACAGACGTCCTGCGCCCAAAACCAACGAAAAATGCATTTTTTGTAGTCGATTTTTTTTCTTTTCAAGTTTTTGACGGCACGCAAAAAAAAGAATTAGACGAAAATGATTTTATATTGTGAAGAGCTACTAATATAAGCTTGATTATTTCAATCTCCAACTAGATTGGAACAAGATTTGTATTGCTTTTATCGTCAATAGCAGTAATACATCTAGAAAATTGACATTCACTGTTAGCTAGACAGGGTAAAGCACAAACACGGCACATAAAATACTCCAAGATCTATCCATAAGTCTATAATGAGTACTCTTCGATTTGAAGACGGTGCTGTACAGTTCCGACAACGGATAGTGGTTAGTTTATTGTCACACCGATCACTCCTATTGCGGAATATTCGATCAGATGATTTGCAAAATCCTGGTCTGAAAGAACATGAGGCTAGTTTCCTACGTCTTATCGATCAAATGACGAATGGTAGTAAAATGGAAATCAATAGTACAGGGACACAACTTCGATTCAAACCGGGTGTATTGTTGGGAGGGGACATAAATCATGAATGTCCAAATTCTCGATCGATTGGATGGTTCGTAGAAGGAATACTACCGTTAGCACCCTTCGGAAAGGAAAATCTTGAAATTACATTTACAGGTATAACAGATGGACTATGTGATGTCGATCCGTCTGCTGATTATTTAAATCGATCGACTGCACAAATATTTAAACAATTCGGTATCGGTGTTGACGAAGATGAAGATGAACAACCTCAAATACAGGTCTTACAACGTGCAGCAGCTGCTGCTCCCGATGTTGTTGCTGCGAACGCGAACCAAAATAATCCTAATTATATCGGTAAGGTTATATTGACATGTCCAATCATTAAACAATCATTACGGTCAATCGATTGGGTAGATCCAGGACGTATTAAACGTATCCGTGGGAATGCTGTTTCATGTAAGATTGTTTCCTCTAGTATGGCTGCTCGAGTAGCATACGCTGCGAAAGGTGTCTTCCATCGAGTACTACCCGATGTGTGGATCCATACCGATGTTCATACACAAAAACGACACAGATGCGGACCTAATCCAGGAGTGATGATGGTTGTGTCAAGTGAATCTGACACTGGTGTAACGTTGACGGCAGAATGTTGTATGAACCAACACAATCATAAGCAACAACAACAGCGAGATCAGCAGCAGCAATCATCTGATGATAGTAATAATAGTACAAATACTAGAGGAGGATTAGAGCTTCCAGAAGATATGGGGAAACGTGGTGCGTACATGCTATTAGAAGAAATTAGAAGAGGAGGATGCATCGATACGCATTGTCAATCTTTGGCATTTCTATGGATGGCGTTAACTCCAGAAGATGTATCAAGGATCAGAGTGGGAACTTTATCACAATACTCGATTGAAACACTGCGGTTAATCAAGCAAGCATTTGATGTAGAATTCAAAGTTACTCCCGATATGGACACAAAAACAGTATTATTGAGTTGTCTAGGGACAGGATATAGAAACATGGCGAAGGCAAGCACATAAATTATTAGTAATACAGTAATGATTATTATCATAACACATTTGTTGAAGTAAAAATCATTTGATAAATATTATGTTTTTTCAAGTCCATCTATTCTAATAGTAGATTGATTCGAATCATCGTCATGACAAAAGTAAATTACTACAGGACTTCATTTTTCTCCTAATCTGAATTTACATGGTTCTTAATATAAGTATCCCTTTTGCTTCGTCTCTCATGAACATTAGCTAGCTGTAATACCTGCATATTGAGAAGCTAACATTACATACTCTCTACTTCTTTTATTACACCTCTTCACATCATCCACCCCGTGGGGAACTAATGTATTATTGACACCATCATCAATTCCTGCTGTACTATCTCACCAAGAGTATCCTTCTTATACTTTACTCAGCTCAAGAATTGAAGAAGCAATGGACATGACAATTGATGATGAAAAGACGATGATAATATCTTCTGCTAGTACAAAATAAAGCAACATACTAATGTTTCAGTCATTCACTAGTTACTCGTGTCTTACTCCTACAACAAATTCAAAATGCCGATTGACGATAGAGCCCACGATTTTTCTTTTCGCTAGTCGATTTTTCGATTTTCACTAAAAATAATCTAAATCATAATTCTTTTAATTGTCAACCACTAATTATCTTATTACTAGCTTATTTCAATAACTTCAAGAAACTGTCAGTCCAAAAGTGGGATCAGGTCGAGTGATAGTTTCCACACAGAGCTCACTTATTCTTTAAATTCAACAATCTGCATGCGGTATGCATCAGCAAATACACTGTCACAATTCATATGCCGTAGTCTTCACCTAGAGATGTAGAACTCGTGGTAACAAATAGACAAATCGAATCGAATCGAATCGATATAACAATCAAAACAAATATAATAAAACAAAGCCGAGTACGAGCATCAGTATCATGAGTGACAACAGGAAAAAGGTATACGATAGTTGCAATATTCAACAACCTCCAGCATTTTTATGCGGGGTATTATGTGGAATAATATTGACATTTATCGGTCTAGAAGCAGTCAGAAGATGGCGGTCAAGGTCAACGAAGAGCTCGCCATGCATTGCATTAATTAAGGCGCATGAAGTTGGAGATAATGCATGTAATATAAATGCAGGAGATCAGATTCTTCAGGAAGCAGTGAAACTATTTCTAATGCAGACCAGACCAGTAAAGAATAAATCATCTACCAAGGTGGTAGAATACTTATCGCCAGAAGAAATGCTTGAACAACTCTTTGCATTTGATAAAACGATATCATTGAATTTGGATCCAAATCCAACAAGAGATCGCAAAAATGAAGTTGATCAAAACGACAGATATAACCAACAGCTTCAAAAAGTCGATCAAATCACACATTGCTTTCGGCTTATACAGAAATATTCGGTGAATACCAATCACCCATACTTCTTCAATCAACTTTTTGGAGCTGTTGATCCTGTTGCACTGGCGGGAGAAATTATTGCACTGAGCGTCAACACAAGTGCTTACACATATGAAACTGCTCCTGTATTTACTATGATCGAAAGAAATGTTATGGAAAATCTAGGACGGCTTGTATTTGGTGAATTTGACAAGCCTATACAAAATGATTGCGACGACGACGACAATGATGATGATAAAATTGATACAAAAAGGTCATATGAACGAAACAATCACGATGTTTATGATCAAGATGCTTATGATGATGAATGCCAGAGTAGATATACTGGCTGTAATGGTCTCATGCTACCAGGAGGTTCAATATCTAATCTTACAGCTTTGCACGTCGCTCGACATTATGCAAAATATGGTATACAAGAAAAACCACCCCAAAGCCAAATACCATCTAATATACACGATGAGAACTCATTCAACGATGATGCATTTAACTACCCAAATGAAGAAAAGAAAGTAGACTCGCACCCGATGGGAAATGAAATAGCTTCTGATTCGATTTTAGCATCATCGTCATCGTATTCGCCGACAAATCCTCAGCAGGAATTTGTAGCATTTGTATCGTCAGAGGCTCACTACTCATTTTCGAAGGCAATAGCGGTGACTGGTATTGGAATAGAAAATCTTGTTGTTGTACCCACCCTACCAAATGGTTCAATGGATGTAAACCAGTTAGAAATACTGATGAAAACAATGTACCATTTATATGGACTGTCTAGGATCCCTTTTTTCGTAGGAGTCACATCTGGAAGTACAGTTCGTGGATCTTTTGATGATATTGAAGCAATTGTGAGGGTTTGTAGAAAACACGAGAGGAGATTAAATTCAAGAACGATAAAAAATGATATAAATAGAAGTAACGATAGAGATGAATTTGATCATCGATCCAACGCAAAAAAGCATAGAATCTGGATTCATGTTGATGGTGCTTGGGGTGGTTCTGCAATCTTCTCCTCACGACCTGATATCCGAGGACTAATGAGAGGCGTTCAGCGCGCAGACAGTTTTACATTCAATCCACATAAAATGTTTGGTGCCCCACAGCAAACAACAGCATTTGTTAGTCGACACAAGGTAAGTTTGGACTGAATGAAAATGATAAAGACCAAAGATTCGCGTCATCGCTGGTATTTTAGTATGCATGTATAATTAACATTATTTCCGTTCTCTCCCTCTTTCTCTCTCTTGTATACGATATATAGGATATATTGAAAGCAGCAAATTCCAGTGGGGCGAAATACCTTTTTGACTGCCGAAAGTCTGGAGCAGAATACGATTTAGGAGATACAAGTTTTACCTGTGGTCGACGCACTGATAGTATCAAACTGTGGGCTCTGTTGAAATTCCATGGTCCTGACGGCCTCGGAAAGCAATTGGAAGAAAAAGTGGATGTTCTAGGTTACTTAGTGGATAAAATAAGGGAGAATAAGCATTTTATGCTAGCTTGTGATCCATGGCCATTCAATGTTAATTTCTTTTTCGTTCCAGAGCGAATACGGATGGCGATGATAAAGTGTGGTGTTGATATAAATAGTTCGACACCTCACATTCCTCCTGAATTATCAAAGGAATTGGGAGATATTTCCGTCCAGTTGAAGCTGATGTTGCATCATAGCGGCGAGATGTTGATACCGTACCAACCAATTAGTAATCAGGAGGCTGATTGTTTTCGCATTGTGTTGGCTGGATACAAACCGTTCTCGAAAGAAGATGTGCATAGGATAATTGATCTCATTGAAAAGTATGGAAATACTCTATAGTAGAAAGTAGTCAGTTTTGTAGTTATTCAAACCACAGTATTTCTCTTTTTAAACCTATAGTAACCAGGATTTATCCGCGGCAGCGGGCAAACTAAAGACTGCTTCTAATTTGCTACACTGTAGCTTAGCTCAGCTATGGCTTTTCTTGAGCAAGGATTGACGGTGTAGCAGATAGCTGAGGATGTAGTTGGCTGTGGCGAGTCGAATCATGTTCGAGAGAATGGCCGTTGCCAAGACTAATTTACTCGAAAGGACGATCGAAGGCAGAAATAAAATATTGATGAGGGGGGTTCAGAGAAACGTGCTTTTCCGCTCAATTTTCAATTTTGAAGAAAATTCAAATAATTGAAGCAAATTTAAAAATGTTCTAATTTCAAATTGAGAAAAACATAAACAATAAAAATAATAAGACCACAACAAATTGATCTGTAAAAATTATCGAAATCAAGTGACGAAAGAAAAAATAAAAGACAAGATGAAGAGATGGTTTCCTTTAGAATCTGTAAGTATCTGGGATGTATAACTTTACCGCCGTTAAAGCCATTCAGCTATCGTTTCTAATCGTCATTTTTTTTTCTTAATACTAAAATTTTATATTTGTTGTTGTTGTTTGGCTCTTGTGTTGCACAACTCGAAGTAGAATCCAGCACTGATCAACTCGTACATCCAAAAACTCGGTTTTGATACATCAATTTACGAATTCGTTGATGTGTTTTCTACAGAAGATTGGGCACTTGAAATGATTCCTCAACCCGTCGCCGCCGTTTTGATGTTATATCCGTTGACCGAGAAACAAACTAGTAACACCCAAGATGATATTGTTGCTACGTCGGAAATGGAAGATAAAGTATGGTTTACAAAGCAACGTATAGGTAATGCATGCGGAACCATTGGACTACTACACTCCCTTCTCAATGCACCAGAACCACTTCGTGTGTTTAAGAAGGATTCGTGGTTAGAAAACTATGCAAACGATTGTCCTATTCCATTATCTCCTGCTGCTAAAGCTGAAAGGTTAGAACAAGATCCTAACATTGAAAAGATGCATGATGAGGCAACATCAAGTGAAGCGAACGCAACAGATCGAGGTAGCTCCGAAGAGGAAGTATTAACTCATTTCATTGCATTGGTCTGTGTTGATAACAGATTATACGAATTAGATGGACGGAAAGCAGGACCGATCGATCACGGTCCGACCACACAAGCCACACTCTTAAATGATGCTTGTAATGTTGTAAAGAAATTCATGGCAAAGGATCCGACAGAAATGCGATTTACGATGACCGCATTAGCTCCATCATCCTAAAAATGATTTCAATAAATCAACAAATCATATTTATATTATAATAATAGCATCATGGTTATGTTTTCAGATTATGATATACGCACATGCGGTGATGATTTTATAACTGGGAGTATGAAGATGACTTACGGTGTTAATATATTCTATAAAGATCAAAGTAGGGGGGACAAAAGAACTGTAAATACCCGTAGATGAGTGCAATCATCGTATTATATTTCGAAAAAGAATATATCCAAATTAGAATACAGTCCAGATGAATACAGTAAGATGTGAGTATGCGTCTCCTGCTAATAGGAAAGAAATTTAAGTGCACTGTACCTTGATTCGTTCATTCGATTAGATAAACAACTTTAATGAATTTAGATTTCTAGTTAGAATAGTGATTGTATTGTTTGCATTTGATAAAAGCACATGCTGTGATCGATCAAATCTATAAAGAGATAAAAAGTTGGAGGATGATAGTGAGTGATATCAACAAAATATCAATTGGTTCAAATATTGGATGGGCTGCAGAATACGTTCGAACATGCAGCCACAATATTCTAACAAAAAAGCTCATCGATTTGCCAGGATTGATTCTGCTTTTCCAATTAACAATACAATTAATAATTCATTGTTGCTGTCTTGTTGCTGATATTGTTGAGATGTTGGTGTTGTCATATGATAAGAGGTTCAACACTTATCATTCCCCAACTCAACTTGAATTGAATAGAAGCAGCAATAAGTAGTATCTTTTCTGCCAGATGGACACTTTTGTTCATCTTATTAATCTTATCCTATCCTCTCTCACATTAATTAATGTTGTATTTAATTTAATTAAGTTCATGATCATAAATTGATTGGTATTGCTGTTATCAGAGGTTCCATCAGCAAAGTGTATGGAGTTAGATTGAAATGTGCACCCCAAAAATGTCTTAACCCCCCAAAGGGACATATATTTCCAAGGATAATAATATGTATATATATATATATATATATATATATATATACTCTTATTCTGACCTCATCCCTGTGTTTCACCCTGTAGTAGTAGTAGTAGTAGTAGTAGCGTTAGTACATTGCCATCTATCAGAGACAAGCATCTAGGTGTGAAATTTCTATAGGGGGTTGTCCCTCATCATTCGAACTTTCCAGATGATCTCTCTCTCTTATGGCATGGATCATGATGTAATTTCACAACATTAACAGCTGCCCTGCAATATTGTCAAGACCATGAGGCTTATGAGAGTATATGTGTTTCATGCAAATCCATTTATATTAACTGTTGATATTAGTAGTACAACAAACTATTATGTAACTAAATAATACCACCTATCTGTTATTCACCAAACCAATGATACGAAGAAAGAAGATCAATAGTGGCTAATTTGTGCAAGCCCTTCAACAAATATTGATACATACCACAACAATGCAATCTATGAAGATAAATGAGGTAATACCCACCAACCGTCTGACAAATAATGTAATGAGTATGTAGGTAGCCCTTGGAACAGGAAGAATTAGCACAACCAATAATTTGTCTGCCAGCTTGGTGCTGTGCTAGCATTCATTTTATACTATCAGTGGCATATCAGCAGTACAGTGGTAGTAGTGTACTGAAATAGCTGTACATTTGTAACGAAGATTTGATTAGTAGACTTTTATAGTACTATTTTTCTTCACCACAACCAACAACACACTATCCATCCATCCATCCTTCCATCCATCCATTTGTTCATCAACCATGCAGCAGATGTCATCTCATGTTCATATATATTTTATATAGAGGCATTCCCTTTCTTCAACACAAACAACAACCATCCATCCATCCATTGGCCAGCATTGTAATAGCAGTAACAGATGTCTACTAGTTAAATTGTACCAGTTGTTGTAGGGGGATTAGATAATTCAAATCCAATCAAACAGTTGTTAGACAGATAATAATACAATGTGAGGTGTGGTTACTATAACTTACTGTATGTAAATTGTGTGAGAGAGAGGAGGAGATATAGAATAATGATGAATTAAAATGCCCTTGAGAATAAAAAATAAAAACAGAGAGAGAGAGAGAGAGAGAGAGAGAGAGAGAGAGAGAGCAACTAAATTGGCCACCCAGTAAAAACTAACTACAGACAGAGAAGATTATATCAAATGAATAGATGATAGAAGATAGATATAATATATACTACCATCTTGGTGTACCTTTATCTTTGGATGGTAGGAGTAGGAACATGATAATTTTTTCCATCTATTTGTATATATAGAAGATATTGTACACTATAGTAGTAAAGATAGAGGAATGAAAGTATGGTAGGACAGAGTAGTAGTTAGGAAATCATGATGAATTGTGCACATGGGGGCCTTGGGCACTAATAATTTTGGGGTTTGGTAGAAATAAATTATTATAGCGTGTTTGCAAGCGGATACTACCTGCTTTTTAGGAAGCAGGTAAGCAAAGCAGGTATGCATAACGCTTTAGGGTGCAAGCTATACTGTAGTAAGATATATATATCATAGGTAAGTCAAGTAGTAGAAGGAGAGGGGAATGGAAAGGGAAGGAAAGGAAATAAATAATATGTCTAACCCCACTAAACTACTGAAGTGCTGTAGTAGTAGTAGAAGAGAGGGAATGGAAGGAAGGAAAGAAATAAATAATAGTCTATCCACTAAACTACTATGCTGCAGTAGTTACTTAGTCAGCAAACAAAAATAAAAATTCAAATAAATATAAAAAGACAAAAAAGAGAACAACACCTGGGATTCCAACGTGGTCCCCCACCGTAGAACTAACCAGGCCCGAACATGCTTAACTTCGCTGAGCAGACGGGAAGCGGTGCTGTCATGTTGGTATGGTCGTTCTCTCTTGCTACACAAAATATAGAGTCTATAACCTACAGACGTGTTTTTTAAATTTTACTACGGAAATGCCCACGAGTCAAGCTGACGTTACCCTTCTCCCCTCTTGACTCGACTCACTCATGATGTGCCGATGTAAATTTTCGTGAACTCTACTTACCGTATGTGAGAACATAGATGGCGAATGCTTCCTTGACAATTTCACCTATCCAATCTTCGGTGAGAGCATACGTACATTAAAGAAGATCATACATCAACTTTTATACTGCATCCGAGTGACGATATTATAAGAAAAAGTCCAAGAAGAACGTGCATTACCTTTCAACACATTTGCTTTTACCTTGACAAACAATTCATCGTCGCAGCCGTATCCGTCGTCGTTATCATCATCATCATCATCATCATCATGAGGAAAAATTCATTATTATCATCGCTTCTGCTACTTGTAAATATTTACCAATTTGATTATGGTACTGCCTTCGTAATCGATAACGCCGCAAGCACGACACATTTGTTGCACCGTCAGTCAGGACTAGATTTGAACATCATCATTAATGGTAATAATAATAATAATAATGATAATAATAATAGTAACAGAAACGACAAAGATAATGCTCGTTGGAAATCATCATCCCTTACCAGACTTCACGCGACGACATCATCATCATCTTTCGATGAACAATCAAACAATTACAACAACAGCAACAGCAGCAGCAAAAACAAGAGAATGACGGCATTGAATGCAGCAACGGGAATGTCACTTCCAACTACACTGTTACTAGATGACGATAATAGTAGTAGTAGTGATACAAGTAACGATCTGGGAGTAGGTGTCCTGTTTTTGAATCTTGGCGGACCAAAAACTGGCGACGACGTCGAAGGTACGTACGTTGCGGTGTGTGAGAAGTAAAAAAGACAACATTTCGATTGGTGAATATAATATTCTATCGTTCTGTCAGTTTTACCTCAGGATAGTATGAGAGATACTATCGCACCAAATACGCACCAATCATATATCACACATCACACACTCATTTCTTTTCCTAACAATACAATCTTTCTTTCTCTATTAACGATGAATTTTATTATTTAACTTACTTGTTTGATCGCACGTTATAGAATTTTTATATAATCTATTTGCCGATCCAGACATTATTCGATTACCTGGACCACTTTCTCCACTGCAAAATGTAATAGCATCTTTCATTGCCAAACGACGAGCACCAAAAAGTCGGGCAGCATATGCAACTATCGGAGGAGGATCACCTATATTGGAATACACAAATGCTCAAGCTGATTTACTTTCCAAATCATTAAAAGATCAATACGACTTGTCAGTCAAAACATACGTTGGGATGCGATATTGGAAACCATATACCGAGGACGCATTACAATCTATCCGTAAGGACAAAATTAAAGCTCTTGTAATCGTTCCATTATATCCACAATTTTCTATTTCAACATCGGGAAGTTCTCTCCGGGTATTACAGGAGGAATTCGCTAAGGAAGCAACATCCTATGGAGATATGGTCCACACGGTAGTACCTAGCTGGTACGACCGTCCCGGGTATGTGAAAGCCGTGAGCAACTTAATCCAATTGGAGTTAGATAGTTTTACCGATATACAAATTGATCAAGCAAAGGAGGATGTTCCCAATTTAACTCCATTGCATATTCTCTTTTCGGCACATGGTGTACCAAAATCATATATAGAGGCCGGTGATCCGTACCAGCAACAAATGGAAAAATGTGTTGCTGGTATTACGAAGAAACTATACGAAACGAACAGTCCAAAAGATGTCACAATCCATTTAAGTTATCAATCACGAGTTGGTCCTATCGAATGGCTCCGTCCGGTATGTATTCCACAAAATTTCTCGGTCGTTCTTTCGTTGTCTTTGTCTTTGTCATCAAGTTTTGTTTTGTCTTGTCTTGTTTTTGCATCTATCTTTTTAACGTCATTTCTATTTTCGTTGATTTTTTATTTTCGTGATGATTTATTTTTAAAGTATACGGACGATGTTCTACCCGAGCTTGGAGAAAGTGGAGTACAGAATTTAGTTGTTGTCCCCATCAGCTTCGTATCTGAACACATAGAGACATTGGAAGAAATCGATATTGAATACCGCGAACTTGCCGAGGAATCTGGAGTTAAAAATTGGAGAAGATGCCCAGCACCCAATACCGATCCTACCTTCATCGCAGACATGGCAGATATGGTGTACGAGGCATTAATGGCACCTGCACAAACGGTTACAGAAACATGTATTGCGAATAATATTGAAGGGTTGGACTTGGAGGCATTGGACGATTCTGTAGCATTCGAATCGATGCTACCGCCGGGACGGGTGAGTTGATCAGTACATGAACATGACCAGCACACAAAAACAAGCGATGACCGTCTCTCTACTATACAGCATGGAAGTACATAGTCCTAATAATAGTACGATTCGTAGGATATGCCCAATACGCTATAGTGGAGATTATTACTTTACTGCATTAATTTTTAAATCGGCACCAACTGTCTTTTTTGATAGCTTTTGTTCTATTCTAAATTCAGTAGGAGATACCATTTCATCGCCAAGACTCCACATCCCAATTCTTTTCTTTCCTGCGCGATTACTCGTTTTGTTTTTGAAAACATCCAAATAATTATCTGCATAAACTTTACTCCGCTCCACGTTGTATATTTAGTGTAGCTTATCCTTTTTTGATGAGTTCGACTTTCCCAATCGCTCTCACATTACTTCCAAAATCTAAAATCGATGTTAGTTGTTCAACGTATACGGTTTATATATATTACTGAATATATTAGCAACCAGCCGCACTGCGCGACAGTCTATAGAGATCGATATATATATTTACTAGTATTTGAAAACTGTTACAATATTATTATCACACGGTTGTTATTTTCTATTATTTATTATTTTTTCCATTGCTCTAACGCATCAGCTCGTACCTTCAGTTTATTCGCTCTTGACTGTAAACGAGATACCATGGTCGCGATTTGTCTGGATTCACCAAGAAGTTGGACTTCTTTCTTTCTAAGCATGATCACTTCTTGCTCTGTAATATATTCGACTTCTATAGCTCCTTTCAACAGTTCTGTTTTTCGACGAAGAGCATTTCGTACTCGTTCCTGTTTCCTAGATAGCGTCGTTGATACACGATCCATTTCTTGGGCACGCTTGCGTACCTCTTGTTCGACCCCACGTAAGGTACTCAAGACCTTAACCACATCAGACTTTGCTTCGATTACCATTTTCTGTGCGGTATCAAGAATCTTCCGTGCCTCGATCTCTTCCTTCTTCTTTTCTGATAAATTTTCTTTTGCCTCCTCATGTTTTATCAGCCACTCGTTCCATTCATGGTCAACTTCCGTGTAAGATTCTAATTTCTTAGTGAATTGTGTCTCGGTATTTCGTAATGATTGGATTTCTTTTATAATTACAGCCGTCTTTATTGATCGGTTCATAAAGGAAACATTATCGTCACTATTTAACCTTTCAAGGACTTCTTCTGCTTCATTACTAGATAGAGCAAATTCCGTAGATTGTAGGGTGGCAAATAGGCGTCTTTCCTTCACCGAATCCAATTCTTCAAACACATGCTTTGCCTTTTCTTCCTCATTTTTTGCTCTGCTCAATTGATAAATAATATTATTGGTTCGTAATTTGTCCATTCCATAAATTTCCATCGAATATGACGCATAATTGAGGATGAAGATTTTGTAGATCAGATACAAGGAACGAATAGAAAAAATAAACCATCGAATGATATGCGGTTAGGTTATTACGAAAACAAATTTCAGATAATATTCAGGACAAAATTATTTTACGGTATCGTCCGGGCGTGAATAAATTTCGTTACTCTTTTAGATAACTTACTGCTCATGAAGTTCAGATGATTTTTCATTTAACTCCAAGGTATCTACATCCCTACCGGCTTGTCTTCCTGCCTCTATAGCAGAGATGAAAGTATCAGTCAGAGTCGTCTCAGTTGTTTTATCTTGCTTTAATCCATTACTGACAACTTGATCGTCAACAACTTGGTCGTAAACCATTTCAGAAATCCCATCATTATCAATGTTATTTATCATAGTACTATTGTTGTTATCGTTATTTATATCGATATTAGTGTTGTTGCTTGTACCATCCTCACTTTCTATTTCTAATGACGACGACGATGATGATGATGATGATGTCGACGATGATGATGTCGACGTCGATGATGACGACGAAAATCCAGTTGCTATTGCTTGTCCAACAGCTGTTGTTCTTCTTAAGAAATTTAATGCGATCGGAACCGCCTGGTCGAGACGTTCATTTGTTAAGCGTTGCGCTTTTTCACCCCATTCCTTAGCCTTCAACTCTCGATCGTATTTTCTTCGTGATTGTGGATTTCCAAGTGTTCTCCAAGCTTCGGCAATTTGCTGAAAGTCAACCACATCCTCCTTGTCGTCTATTCCTCCTTCTCCTTCACCTTCTTTTGTTTTCTCTTTTGAAATTTGTGCGTCAGGATGAGATATCCTTGCCAACGCAATGTATTGGCTCTTGATTTCACTTCGGGTGTCGGTTGGTGAAGTTCTTAAGATTTCGTACAGTGTTAATTCTTTTTCCTCGTCCTCCTCGCTATTGATTTTTCTATTACCACCGGATACTTCTTTTTGTGGTTCCCGCTGGTAGGAAGATTGCAATCGTATTGAATCATTATTTATGGTAATTCCATTCTTCCCGATATTGCTATTGCTATTGCTATTGCTATTATTATTTTATTGTTGTATCGAAAACTCCTCCGTGTTGCGATATTGGATTTGTCTTCAGGAAACCTCGACGATATAAGTCCATGTTGTGTGATTAAAAAAGAATGAGCAGGACATATAGTTGAAAAGGAAACCAAGACGACAAATAAGTATAGGGTTGCGATCATCATGTTCATTTGTTGTTGTACCATTTGGAATTTGTGTGTTAGCAGATGTACTTTTTTTCAACATTTCCTGCCGCTTTGGTTCTTAGGATTTTCTACTCATAAAACTTCAAACTTTATTTTGCGGCCAGCATGATTTTCGAAATCTTGAGAGCGAGCCGCTTTATTTTTTCTGCGTTGGTAAATCACGATTTTAGCACGCGTAGCCAATAATTAAAACATAAAACTTAAACTGTTTTTGCGACTCGTCTGTCCTTCGCCTACTTCTCTGTCTACGCACCGGTAGTTTTTTCACTAAAAAAAAAGCAGCAGTAAAGAGAAGCAAAGTTTTATGATTTTCATCAACATTACTTCATATGAGAAAATTTACACAAGAACACAATTACAAGAGAGGCATACAGTATCAAGGTATAAATTGGCAAGGAAAGACCCGATTTTTCCAAATCTACGACAGTGGTCCAGTATATAGAGGAAGAAGAAATGATTGATACCCTGTAGCAGACGTGAGATATGTTCATTTTGACAACCGTTGTCGACCGCATTCGAGTGCCAGCTCATAAGCTGCAGGTCAACACATTAACAGCTTTACACAATGAGATTGATTTAAAGTATCCCAATCGTGTGTTGATGAATTTTGGTTTGGTAATTTGTCGATATGGTGACTGCCTTAAAATTACCAATGGTGCGTGTGTACCAGGAGATGGTGGCTCGCACCATGAGTGCCTTTTTCGATTAGTTGTCTTTCGACCATTTGTTGAAGAAGTTTGTGTTGGGAAAATTGTTAAGTCTACTCCGGAGGGCATCCAAGTCAGCCTAGGTGGATTTTATCATGATATTTTCATTCCCGCATATTGGATGTTACGGCCCAGTCGATACAATGATAAGCTTGGACTGTGGGTATGGTCGCCAGATTACGGTAACGGCGACGAAGATGAAGATGATGATGGTGATGGTGATAATGCCGATAATGCCGATACAGATGAAAAGTTGGAAAAAGCGGATGGTACTTCTGTAGTGAAGTTAGAAGAGGGTACAGACCCTAACACCAACGAAGATGCACCGACAACTGGTGTTAAAGAAGAAGAAGGGGGAGATGATGGTGATGGTGATCCTACTAACAAAGAGGTGAAGGGAGAACAACCAATAGAAGAAGAGGAGGAAGGTGGTGAACATTTCGAAATGGAACTTGGAGCTGAGATTCGATTCAAAATTAAATCAATACATTTCACCCAAGTGACGGAAACTGCTAAGGGTGTCCAGGCTACAACTACAACCACCGCACACTCTCATGAAGTGCCAACCAATAACAATAAGGAACAAGAGGAAGGAGGAAAATCTCCAGACCAACCACGATCTATCCGAAAAAGGAGTCTATCAGTTGAAGTCAGCGATATGTCAAATCTACCAGCCAGTATGAATATTGTTGCATCTATATGTGAAGATGGACTAGGTTTAACGAGCTGGTGGACTTCTGAGGAAGAAGAGGGGGAAGATGAATAGTATTTATGTATTGAGAGAAGTTAAAACACAAAAGCGTAGAAGCCAAACGCACCAAATAGACGATAGCGAGCATCCCCCGTGACAAGAATTAGGTTCACCATCAAAAAGCTTACTATGGCTCTCGAGAAACCAGTGAGGCGACGCTTACCGCAAAAATGATAGGTAAAACGAAGATTTTTTAAGATCCATCTCGCTGCTAGCTAGCTACAGTATCTATCTTGTAGAGGTCCTACTTCACTAACTACAGTAGATCTAGAAAATCAATGTAAAAATATATTATACTTTTCTAGGCACTATTTATGACACTAAATTGAATACATATTGATTTGAACCGGTGGGTGGTGTTATGTTATATCTAGTATGTGTAGAGAATATTAGTATACGTATTTACTGCAATAGATAGAGATATGCATTTTGAGGAGATTCTTCGGTTCAAATAATAGGTGCTCGTTAGGCGCAACGGACAGACTGTTTGAAAATTCAAAAATGTTTTTTTTTTGAAGAAGATTTTACGATTCGAAAGAGACTTAATAACTTAACTACAGTACCGTAAGTTATAGTTGACGGATTCGAAAGAGTTGCGAGTATTGTATAAGAGACGGTGATATAGATAGAGACAGAGATAAGCAAAGATTAAAATGGATTTACTTGGAGACCTAGGAGACACAGACCAATTGACCTCGAGTAAGTCTTTGAACATTATTCGACTACGTATATCAAATTCACAATTTACTTGTACCGATTTACTAATACTGTAATGATATGTGTGTGTGTGTGTGTGTGTGGCTTTTTGACGATATAATTTGAATTTCCCTCATAAATAGCCCGAGCTGAGAATGAAATATTGAAGGAGCGGTTGAATGTGTTGCAAAAGAAATATAACATTTTGGCTATTGAGAATGAATCCTTAAAGGCGGAAGTTGAAATTTATCGCAGTGAGGCTGCTACAAGCCAATCTTCTTCATCTACCAATTCAGCGTTGGACAAAGCAGGAACAGATACCAATCAACAATTAGAAATGGACCATTTTATAAAATCAGGAGATGGCACATACGCAAAATCGAAGTCTATCGAACTGAATAATTGTCATGGACCGGCTAATGTACTTTGCTGTTCCTTATCAAATGATGATTCTGTTTTGGCAACCGGTGGAGCCGATCGAAATATTTCCCTTGCACTGTGGGGAAATGCATTTGAACAGGAAACGACAGCAGAACAAGTTGTCGAATCTTCATTACGTTTGAACTGTGATGCTCCTGTCATCGCTATTGATTTTTCTCGAAAAGGGCACAATACAAATTTTGTTGCTGCTAGTTGTATGGTGCGTAAATATTTGATTTGTGGCTGAGGATGGAACAAAATAGAGAGTACGACGGAAGTGACGGTCGTCGTCATTTGTAAATCTAATCTTTTATGTTTGTTTTTATCTTTCTTCATCTTCTATTCAAGGATGGTTCGGTGCATGTGATATACCACGAAAAATCTGGTAGAACACTCAATGCTCACGAAGTAGCGAAGGGAACAATCAAACATGGTAAATACGTTCGATCTTTGGCATGGTCGCCGTCAGAAAATATTCTGGCAACAGGGTCTGCAGATGGTTGTGTTCAGATCCATAAAGTTGTTTGGAATCTTATTGATCCTACTGATATCGTATTAGAAAAGATACAAAATCTTCAACTATCTGGGCCTATAGAATCTCTTTGTTTTCGAGAGGACCAGTTATGTTGTTATGCTCGTGGGTCTCCAAGTTTACAATGCTTTGATCTTCAGGACAATT
>FMBT01000729.1:0-18534 GCA_900095095.1 Fragilariopsis cylindrus CCMP1102
TTCAAATCAATAATACCCATCATAGCAGAATTGTGGAAAGAAAGATGTGTCGATCGAACTACGCCAGTAACAGGGGGAAGAATCGCAGCAGAATATGACTCATTATCAAAGCAAATCACCCACTTATATACACTACAAGAAATGGTATTACCGGAAGATGAACTGAAAATATTCAATGAACCAATCGACGAGAGGCTAGTAGAAACAAACCAACAAATGAAAAAGTGGATAAATAGATGGAAAACCGTGATAGATCACAGCATGATAAGAGTCAAGGAATTAGCAAAAGAAATAGTAAGCCCATATGGAAACATTTTACAGCTGACAAACCAGCAAAGACAACAGTTTCAAGGAAAACATACAGAACAACAACAAAGAAAATGTCAAATAATCCATTGACGAACGTGTTCACTAGACTAAAGAAGAAGAGATCATCCAGCAGAGTGTCACCGGTACTAAAAGCAAAATACAAAATGAACAGCCTCATGTCCACATTGTATGAAAAGTTAGGGAAAAAGAGATCGACTAGCAGAGAAACAACAGTACTAGAAGTTGAGAAACAAACTATTGCAGACAGATTCGGAGATGAACCAAAGTAAACAAATAAACAAATAATATAGAATAATAGGCGGGTAGATTGTCGACTCTTCTTCTTTCTAAGAAGTTAAGGGGCAAAGCTGCAGCTTTTAAATAACAAGTTAATAATATATCGAAACTAGCGATATTGTCGATGGCGCGGAGGATCTTGTAGATGAGGATGATAATGCTCGGGCACTCGATATATTGACTAGCGTACACTCTGATTTACCCCCTTTGGCACTACTTTTACCAAATACTGATGGTACTGAGGGTGAAAATGATGTAGCAAATATACTACTGAATATAGGAAATCAAAAAATAACACCAATTTAAACATAAAATAGTGTTAAAAGTATGTTATATGTATCTAAATTGTAGGTAGTATAGGATATATGTATGTACGTAGTTGATATTCTAATTCCAATCGAACGAAATAAAGTCGCACCTCTATAGCTAAGAGAACCCCAGAAGGGCTATGACTTGAGTTTAACAGTTTTTTAGTAGTTGTAATGAAGAATATTTTAATACTATAGGTGCGACACACACTGTCAGAGAATAAGTGTGTACTGTTGTTTGGTTTGTTTTGTTTTCTTTTTTTCTTTTTTATGATCTTAATTCTTCATCTCTTCTTTAACTGCAGCTGCCTCTGCAGCTTCCTCTGCTTTATCTGCAGCTGCCTCTTTAGCTTCCTCTGCAGGCGTAGTGCTAACGTCCTGTGCCGGTACCAAGTACCAATGCTTACTCATGGGCTTGCTTATGAGGTTTTGCATCAATGTTGTTGGTGCATCTTCCCGTTGCTTGAGATGATGATGATCCGGGAGATCATTTGGAGAGGGGAATAGAGCAATCATATCTCTCTCCAAGCAATCAGAAGGAGGGGTGGTCAACTGATTAAGATGAAGAAATAAACAGTAAAATTGATGAAACTGTAAACGAAAACTCTTGTGATTAAACACTTCTGCCCAAGTACCATCGTACACAGAATCAGGACGGATGAACGCCATCAACTTGGCTACTGCCATGACATGCCGAATGTTGATCTTGTCTTTACAGCCCATATGGTTGCAGTTTCTGCAAGGCAAATCTCCATAATTTGTTTCAATAGTTACCCTCAAGGTTTTGAAGTCACTATTCCTTTTTTCATCTAGATAACAGAGTAAATCAACTCGTAGAAACATCAGGTTGCCAGTCCGAATCAATGGAGGCGCACGCGGATGTGGTACAACAGCATCCAACAACAGCAAAGCCTTTCTTTTTTTGTTGTTGTTGTTGTTGTTGTTGGTGTTGATGTTGTTTTCAATGTTCATGTGTGCAGGACAAGTTAACATGTTGACCACCATAGTAGATACTTCTGGGTTGGGATCTAGTCGTGTAGGTACTGTTTCCAACGAAGAAGGAGAGCCATCATCTTTGAAGACAATGGAGTTAGGAATAGGAGGAGAAGAAATAGAATGAAACGATTCATTCACTTCTGTCTCTGGTGTTGTTTGTCCTGGAATAATATCCTTAGTAACAGAAGCAACAGAAGGTGGAGGACTAGCGACATAACTCCATGAAGCCCACCCTTCAGTTAGTTGATTAAGTCCTTGGGATTCCTCCATGATTGATTGTTGTTGTTGTTGTATAATCGATTTTATTTTATGAAAAGAAAAAGACAACTGGAAATACCACCTTTCCTTCCTCAATTCTAGTCCATTTCACATCTAACCAACGCTATACTAGTAGACCATGACTCTCCGGTGGGTTCTCCACCATTTTTCGTAACTTTCTACAACTCAATCATCTTTGAATGTACTCAAATATTGATTGATATAGGAGACGAAGTATGTGGAATAGAATATTTCCTTTGAAAGCCTATCGATGATAGGCTGTTAGTTAGGATATGGAGATGGAAAAAAAATTTATTTAATGGATTCTGATTGGCTAATAGCGCATGGAGTGGCGCGCAAAATATTTTTTTGGTGTCTCTCCAGATTTTTTGAATAATTCAACGCCAAAAAAGAACCAAGGTAGTAACCTATCTATACAGACATGAATATCGAATATAAACTTTATTCCTTCTATAGCACGCTGCGTTTATGTGTTATCTCTAATTGTATCTAATATCATAGAGTGATTGGAGCATGTTAACGGACACTTAATAGAGATGGCACATTCGGTGTCTCCTATTTTACGCAGTTAGCGCGCGGGTACGCACTTAGGTTATCTACTGGTACTGTACTTCGTCGTCGCGTGAGTTCCACCACAAAACACAATTGCAAAAAGTTCGAAAAAAAATAGAAAATCTACTCGATTGGAATGGCATTAAGAAGAAGTATATCTGCGACTGTTAGAAGGAATATATTAGTGTCATCGGCATTAACAGTTTCTGGTGGTGATAGTACCTGCATTTTAAGAAGAAGAAGAAGTAGTAGAAGAAATTTTTGTTTCCTTGCTCTGTATTCTGCAGTAACATCACAAGGAGGTATAGGTGCATTCGCTACCACTCATCATAATCGACAACAACAGCAACAACAACATCGATCAATAATGAGCTGTAGTGCTACACACGTTACAGAACGTGATGGATCAGGAACAGTTACTGTGTCTCCAAAAAATGAAGCAGATCAATCTGGATTAGTTGTGATCGCCCATGGTCTCGGAGATTCAGCAGAGGGTACGTACGTCCAGCTTCTTTTTTAAGAATATCATATGCAATGCATTTTTTTAGTACTATACTTTCTGAAGAATCTAAACAGCAACGCTCAAATCCTTACTATATACTCTTTTTAAATGCATGTGTGACAACTAACGACAACCGGCTACAATACAATTATTTGCTAACCTTACTAATTCCAACATTCCAACGCAAACACCACACACAGGTTTTGCCGATGTTGCTGAACAATTCGCCTCAGAAATGCCATGGTTGAAGATTATCTTACCAACTGCACCAACCCAAAAAGTAACAATGAATATGGGTATGCCTATGCCAAGCTGGTACGATATCGTTGGTCTTGATGAACGATCGAATGAAAATTGTGCTGGTATCGAAGAATCACAGGAACGACTTAAGTCTATCCTTCAGAAGGAGCATGAAGCGACAGGTCTACCGTATTCTAGGTGCGTTTTTGTTTTATATTGGCTTCTTTCTTTATCTGAATACATTCGTGACTTTTTTGGATAGATGAAATTTGAAAGGTTGATATGATTTAAGTATTCATCCGTGAATTAGTACATAAAAACACACATACTCCTCGATACTCAATATTCTTCTTGCTGCATTGAAATTTATTATGGGTATACTGTTATATTCTATAGAATGCTGTTGGCTGGTTTTAGCCAAGGCGGTGCACTATCAATTTATACTGGTTTGCAGCTAGACGAATCGCTTGCTGGAATTCTAGTGATGAGTGGATATTTACCCGCAGCGTCAAAATTGAAATTAACCCAACCAGATACACCCGTTTGGCATGGTCACGGCAGTGTAGACCCAATGGTTCAGTATGCGATGGCTGAAAAGACAAAAAGCAAATTATCGGAGATGGGTCTTAAAGACTATACGTTGAAATCATACCCAATCCCTCATACCGTTAGTCCAAGTGAGTTGAAGGATGCTATGGGGTTTTTGAATAAAGTATTGCCTTTGGATAAGTCTATCAAGGTTACATTAAAAGATCCAAAATCGATGAGTGTCAAGGAACTAAAGGCGGTAATCCGAAAGGCTGGACTTTCGTCATTGGGATTTATGGAAAAGTCGGAATTTGTTCAACTTGTTCAGGATCATCGTGATGGAAAAGTTTGACCACAGAATAGTAAAATTATGGCATAATGAGGAATTTAACGCGATATATCTTCTTGTACCAACTCTTTAATACAATTATTTTTCTCTAATCGAAAAACAATCGAGTTCTTATCAACTTCCCTTGGATACGATACCAAGCGAATTTTTTCTTGGTTCGATTCGATTTATTCTCAATCTATTCCTTCAAAGAACATCCTGTGACTACTTCTACACATATTTTACTGTAATGCAATCAATGATTTACAATAAATAGTTCCTAGTTTAAAGCCATTTCGAATATAGGATTAAATGTTGGTAGCATTATTTATTTTGTCAATATATTCTGAATATACATATGCATTTTATTTTTAAAACACGAAGTTATTGATTTAACTGCTAGACAGTGCGGGTGGTTTTGTGTACATGTTAACAAATTCAACGCCCTCAAACTTCATATTCTCCTCAATCTTGACTTCATCCATCAATACCTCACCGGTTAAGACATCAAAAATCACAATGTATGACCGTTGTTTGCAAACATCTAAGTCATCCCCTGCACAGTCCTCTTCGACAGTTCGTAGTGCAATAGCATGACGGTCCTTCGTGCCAGGAACAAAAGCGAAAGAAGAAAATCCATGTAATCCATCCTTGCTTGCCATGTTAACTTCAACAACCTCAAACTTTGTAAAGCTCTCGTCGACGATAACCAACTTATTGGAGCCCTTCTTTTCATCCAATACGTCATTATAAGCATCGGACGATATTCTTCGCGGCATGAATACCCATTTACGCATATGAGGAGACCAGTTGATGGCCTCGTGAATGACATATCCAGGAGACGGACATCCCAATGCGTTACGGACAAAGTTGTATTGATCAGTCCAGTTGATACGGCGGAAGTCTCCATGTGTATCCATGACTGTAATCCATAAATTATTCACCTGACAAGCAGCAATTAAGAAAAGAAAAAAAATGCAATACATAGATAAGATAAGACACGACACAAGGATGCTACTGAAAAATTAGAACGAAAGATGTACATGCGTCATATAGATAAAGAATACATACATTTGCAACAGACCCATCAGGGTTGGTGTATTCTTTGCCCATGCTTCCCATGTACAAGAATCCATCCTTGGTGGTTGACCATTCCCATTTCATACCTTTGTCAGTGTCACCCTCTCCTTCGGTAATGATATATCGTGGTGCAACAAAACTATCCTTGCCATCCTTGGTATTCATAATTTCAAATACTTCTCCCGTTCGATCATCGAATGTTAATAGTCGGCCATCGAAGATTGTTAATTCAGAAAATTCAGCTCCTCGTCCAGCCTCGTTGTGTTTAGTTTTGAGTGTACGTGTATCAGCTGTTTCCATTACCATTGTGTATTTGTTGGTATCTTTATTACGAGTGATAGTACCTGGCATCAATAGACTACGGTATGTCATTTTTGATTCCTCTTTCATACGAGAAAGTTGATCGAGGTCGGTCACAGCTGCGAATCGGAATTGGTTATCAATGTTAGTTTTTGAACCATCGACAGAAAAATATCCACCATGTAATACACCACTAAATGTAGATCCTATCTTCGATGACAATCTTCCTCGAAGAGACGATCCACCTGGTCCTAAACCAGAATCATGTAAAGAATCAGAAGACATTACCACGACGAATCCCAAGAAACCAATTGTTGCCAATACAGCTTTAGTATGTTGACGAAAAAGCCATTGTATTTTGAGAAGAAGTCCACCGTGATGCTTGGGGTAGGCCATACTTTCTGACCTCGATGGTGTTCCTATTGGAATAGAAGCAGGACTACTGGAAGACATTGATCTTTTTGCGGTACGGTATAATACACTTCCTGTACTGGCTGGTGGTGGTGGCAAAACTGTGTGTGTAATTGATTGTTTATTCGCCGTATTCTCCCTCGTATTACTACTTATACTCGTACTTGACAAGCTTCGATTTCGTGGTAGAAGAGGAATATTTGCGGATCTTTCTCAGTTTCTGACTTACTGATCAAATAGATAGATAGATACGATATGGATAATGGTATCTCCTATGTCTGTGTCTTTATGAATCAACTACTAGTACTTTGTCGATTTGTCCCAGAAGCAATTTATGAAACAATACGTTTACGAGAAGAAATTCACTCCTTTATGACCGAATTTGAATTTCACATTGCGTCGTTTTTGTGAATGAATCCAGTCCTGTACAGCAATTGAATCGAATGAATCGAGAATCAATTGAAATCGAATGAATCAGATTCTTCTTCAATGCGAGTTTCCAATCAGCATTGCTAAAAAACTGCTGTGCATTTTTGAATTTTGAATTTATCTTTGGCATTTAAAATTTATTTCTTCATTTAGATTATTTTTGTTGCTTTTGTGATATTTCTGACTAGTATTAATCATAATACATTGTCCTTCCTTAGACAAGGTCAATAGACAAGGTCAAGCTTAAGAGAGAGAGAGAGAGAGAGAGAGAGAGAGAGAGAGAGAGAGAGCAAGAAAAGAGTTATCATGAGCAATCAAACAAATAATACAGTCCGACAACGTCCGACGAAAGATAACAAAAAAATTTCATTGAAAGCAAATAATGACAACAATACTGATGGTGATGATGATGACAAGAAAAAGGAGAGCTACGCAGATGGAACAAATCATGTAGAAGCTGGAATTGAAGCCAATGCATTCTTTTTTGGTTTGATTATTGCTGCTCCGTTTTTGTCATTATTGTTAGCATATTTGACTAGTGAGGAAATGTCAAACGATTATCCGGACCTTGCCACTCATCCATTCTCGATGATGTTACCAGGATGTTTAAGTAATCCAAAATTCTGTATTATGAGCGTTGTAGAGAAGGGTTTTTCGGTTGTTCCTACCGTATCTGCTATTCAATTCGTTTTGTCATTTATGGGTGTTGCGTTAGTCTTAGAACAACTCTTACCGGGTAGTATTGAATGTGGACCGGAAACATTGACGGGTCATGTACCAAAATATGTTGACAATGCTGTACTGCACTGTATCGTTTACACAATCTTATTCTACCTAGGTTCGAATCTTAGTTTTGGAAATCTATACGACTTTGGGATTATTTACGATGTCTTTCCTGGTTCGGTGGCCTTTTTGAATATATTTGGTTTAATCTTTTGTGTCTTTTTGACATTGAAGGGACTTTACTTTCCTTCTACACAAGATTCGGGAAGTTCAGGAAGTCTATTTAAGGATTACGTATGGGGAACTGAACTTTATCCTCGTATATTTGGTTTGGATCTGAAACGCTTTATCAATTGTCGGTTCTCGATGACGTTTTGGCAACTGGCTGGATTAAGTTTTTGTTACCGGTCGTATACTCTACATGGAAACACCATGGACTGGGGACTATTCTTTTCAGCGTTATCTCAATACCTGTATCTATTCAAATTCTTTCTCTGGGAGATGGGATACATGCGTTCTATTGATATCATCGTAGACCGTGCTGGTTTCGAAATTCAATGGGGGTGTTTGGTATGGGTACCGGCCGTGTACACACTTCATTCACGATTTTTAGTACAGTACCCATCTGGTTATTCATTCCCGGTGGCGTTAGGCTTATTCATACTATCAATGACGGGAGTCGCTCTGAACTATTTGGCGGATCGGGAACGCGACGTCTTTCGAGCAACCAACGGACAAACTCTGGTTTGGGGAAAGAAACCCAACTTCATCAAAGCGAAGTACACAATCATTGATAGAAAGACTGGAGAAAGCTCAGAGAAAACATCTTTATTGTTGGCTAGTGGATTTTGGGGTGTAGCACGTCATTTTCAGTATTTTTTTGAATTAACTGCTGCATGGAGTTGGTGTCTATTAGCCAATCCATTTCAGAATGGGATTTTCGTCATATTTTATGCTGCCTTTCTAACCTACCTACTCATTGACCGTGCCGAGCGAGATTCCAAAAAGTGCCATTCGAAGTATGGAAAGTACTATGAAGAATATTGTTTGCTTGTTCCCTATAAAATCCTTCCAGGAATCTATTGACTAAATTAATTATGGCAGTTGATAGAAAATTACTACGGCATCGGTATCATATCACGAGTCTTGTCACAATGCAGTCCTTGCAACATCACATAAGAACAATCCTTAACATATATACACTATACCAGAAAGAAGTGTCCATGTTCCTACTTAGATAATAGTTAAACAATTGTTCAATTTAGCAATTATTGCATAATACTTCCTTAGCTTTGAATTATCATAGTGTGTAGACAAGAATCAACCCACCACTAATATCCAGATAAAATTATGATAAATTAGAAGATCTTCCTACCACTTTTCCTTCAGTGCTTTCTATCACTTGTCCAGAGATAGTGTTACCTAACTCATCACGGACAACCTTTTTGACACAGCAGTGGCCCTAGTAGTTGCAACAACATACAATGATTTCAAGAGAATCTGATGATGCTATATTGATTGTAAATAATTATAATAAGGGTATTTATTGTCTATTATGATATATATATATATTTACAGTATCATTTATTTACATCAGTATCCCAAACGCTCCAACATGAGAATTTTTATGTGATAATGTCCTAGGTGACTTATAAAGCTATAGGAGTTGTAAATATTATGATATTCTGTATTGATTGTGAAACTGTAAAATCTGTTTTTTCATCCGTTTCAGAGGCTACTTTGGGGGTTGATTATTATACTATAATATATGCTATCGGGATATTTCCCCCGAAATTACGAAAAGTACTAGAAATCTCATTCTTGTGGGACTGAAATATGTAGTAAAGCAGTAAGTGGTACCGTAGTCGTTTTTGACGATAAAAAATACATTTTATGTTGTAAACGGTTAGCTTCGATATCATCACCATTCTCCGACAGTGTTACGATAATAATAAATCAAAATAAATAATTCACCATGGTCAAGGTTAGTATTTCATGTAAACTAAATGAGGAACGCACTTGAATTGTTATGGATGTATACATACGACGATTCCGGAATCGATTGGATTTGTCGAAATCTCGTCATGTTAGTATGACAAGTGTTGACGAGAATTAGACGGTCCTCGAATATGACTATCATTATGCAATACGATCATCCCTACCTTTTTTATTTGAGACGAAATCATGAGCACAGTTTAGGAGTGTTTTGATTTGTTTTAAAATTGAGATTAACTGCATCTATTTCGCCTTTCAAAAAATAATTAAAACTCAACATACTTCATTTCTTTTATTTCCTTTACTTTTTGTACGGAACATTCATTGTTTTAATTTACACAACTAACAGTCAAAGAATACGTGTGCGCATAACAATACCCAAAAGGCTCACGCCAATGGTATTAAGAAGGCCAAGAGTAACAAGAAAATCTCTACCAGAGGTATGGACCCTAAGTTTCTTAGAAACCAAAAATTCGCTAAGAAATACAACGGTACAAAGCGTGTGCAGAAAGACGAATAAAGAGTAGATTATAGAATGCAGTACATGATATGGGACTTGGAATGCAAATTAACTACGTTCGTCGTAGTATTTGCTTATACATCATCCATCACCTACTGACAGGCGTGAATGTAAACTTTAACTCCGATAGAATTGAATTTATTTATTATTTTATAGTGATCTAATTAATGGAAACTTTTATTAGTTCTGGGAAAAAAGGAATCTATATTCTGTGTATTGTATTATTCTATGTATTGTATTATTATGCGAATATAATCTTAGTATGTAAGGGTTGTTTAGGGATGAATCCATTCACGAAATTTACCTTATTTTGAGTACGGGGTTACCCTCATATTGAATTGTGATGCCTTAAAAGATTAGTTGTCTGCAGCAATAGTTCTATATTGTTTATCTTGAGTACCTCTTCTATCTGACTTGATGTAATTATGAACATATCAACCTGGTTATGGATTATGATTCCTTCAAAACTTGGTAGTCTACAGTATTAGTCATGCACATTTATCCATAGTCTCTCCTTTCTAACGAGATGTAATCACGACCAAAATTATGCGAACTAATCGGCGACATTGTAAACGGTCTTCTTGTATGAAATCAAGTGCTCATTCCCTTGAACACGAATACTTCGTTCTTCTTTTTTAGGTTGAACTGGTAAGTAGTTGTTTTTCGACCAGTAGAGAAATGGATTAAGGCCAATATCAGCTTTGTCATATCGTTCTTCCATACCAAAGTTGATCCCAACTCCTTGCATGGCTTGTGGTTTCATACTTATTCGCTTGCTTGTAACAGTATTTTTCTGCAGTTCTGGAAAGCGATTTCGTATAACAGCTGCAAGATCCAAACGGCTACCACAGGTTGATGCGTGTCCAGCATCATCCACGACATGAATTTGTGTTTTGGTGGTAGACATCACTTTGCTAGCCAATCGCTCGGCTTCCGCAATTGAAGGGAGAGTTTTATCATTTTCTCCGACCACAATCAGACTTCGGAAATCACGAAAGGAAAAGGAAGATTCCCCAAGAGCAGCACACCCCTTTTCCAACCATTCTTCCAATCTCCAAGACAACGTCGAAGAAGGCATAAATTCGAGTTTCGTCGGTAGACTGATTGCTACTCTACCCATATATGCTTCTCGCAAGGGATTGTCAATGACACTTGGCAAGGCTTTAGCCTGAAGGATCAAGAGTAGCTGTTGAAATGAAAATTTATCTGTAAATAGTGGTACCAATTGACTAAGTAGGCTCAACACGTAAAATATACTTGGCATCGTTGCTACCTTAGGTCCAACTATTGCCAACTGAGACCTATCATAGCATGTAGCAGGATTTATCAGCACTAAACCTCTTAAATTGATCCCAAGGTCGGCATCGATTTTCTTCTTCTTCTGTTCCGCCAGAATGGCCGAAGCGACGTCTAAAGCAAGAATTCCACCAAAGGATTCGCCTGCGATATAAATAGGACGATTTCCAGTTCCCTTTTGTTCGTTTATTTTCGTATTACCACCACCAAACCATCCAGTGTTGAATAGACCACCACCGCCATTAACGGGAGATGTTTTGTTCTGTTGTAGCATACTATTTTCCTCATCATTACAAACCAAACCATTCTTCAAAAAGTCTAGCACTACTGCCTTTAGTTCTTCATATGTGGTTCGATCCTCCATAGTTATCGTCATGCACCAAATTTCGAATTCTGTTGATAGCTTTTTATCACAAAAAGAGAAACGAATCAGATAAACAAGATAAGTGAGTGAGTAAAGTTGGTACACGGTAATGGTATAAACAACCACGGTCGCAATATCCTATAAGATCAAACTAACCTCGGGAAATTGAATAAAAGGACTATCGAGAGAAGAAGTAGTGATGAGACGTAAGACATGAAGTACACACACACACACACACACACACACACAATAGTCAACACGATGTACTTCGAGGGGACGTACCAAATATATGTTCCATCAAAGCCTGGTAGGTATAAGAGAATTGGTTTCTCTTCGTTATCATCAAGAATATTGTTGGCTTGACTGGAATTGGATGCCAGCCGTTGCCTTTTCTTCTGTCTGTTTGCCAATTCTTCAACCGCCGGCGGGTAGCCGTAGTCTAGTAGCGGCGACACGAAATCGATTCTATGAGCTCTTGAAGAACCTTTAATTGGTATAATTCGTTTTGATGCAGCCACAATTTCTTCTTGGTCGCTTTTCATTGCACATTTAACATTGTTTCTTTTCTCATCTAGCGAAGAATGTAGAAAGGAATCGGTATGAAGACAAAGGGTCAACGCTAGTAATAATGATACAGCGGATGCCAAACATACCATCCTACTAGAAATAGAGTCTCCTGGAGACTAGACCCCAACAACCACGAAAACAAACAACCACAGCAGAACGCAACAAAAACTCCCCTCGTCTTTCGAAAATTCTAAATACTACTGGTATGTGCTCGTATTGATGATTGAAAATACCGAGTACAATTCAATTTTAAATTGGAACATAAAAAAACTGCAAAAAATAATATTTTTGTTGATGTTTCAAGTTTCACGTCGGCATTCTGTAGATCTCGTTTTTGAGGCTAATTCTGTCCATCTGTAGATCTCGTTTTTGAGGCTAATTCTGTCCATCTAGTCTGGTTTAACAACATTCGAAATGAGGACAGAGTACAGCCTGATACGTATCTCAAATTGGTTCAATAAAACTAAAACAACATCCACAGCATAATATGTTATAGGATAGGTGTGGTGTGCTATTGCATATCTTTTGCAGCAATGAGAGACAACATTTAAACAACAGGAAGCAGCAATTGCAGCTCATTTATTAGGTAGGATGCTGAAAAGGTGTCAGTCCCCGGACGAAAACACGCAATCATTTGTAATACAAGGACTTTTCTTTGATTATTTGTTGGTAGCGACAGCAGAGATAGATTATCATCAATGTAATGTAGATATATTCTCATCTATTCTTAAAGAATTGTTGTCAAGAAATTCCATTCTTTGGTTGATCAAAACATTATATTTGAGTTCGTAGTACCTAGCTAGTGGCTAGCATCAGCCAATAAAACAGCTAGAAAAGGTGACGAAACTCCCACGAAACTTATGGATAAACAAAAAGACTTTTCTCTCGTTAGAGATGTCAGTCTTAGGTCAAGAGAAAATGATTCGATTCACTCAGGCAGTTTCAAAAAAGTTCCAACCATACCGTATGCCAATTATTCCTTCTATTCTTTTTTGGCTCAAAGTTACTATCCGATCTCATTTTGTGTTCCAAAATCAGCACCTGGTGTCTTGTGATCTTTCTTCATACCCCGAGTTTCATAAACTGCCTCGACTGCCATGCGTTTTTGTCCACTACCCCTACCTTTTATACCAACATACGTAACTATTGTAGAAACTCCCTCCTCGTCTTCTTCCATCCCAGCAAAATTATCCGAAAAGAATACTGTTATACTGGAAACATTTTGAAATCGACCAGCCGGTCTTAATGGATAATCAATCGTACCATCAACGAAGTGTTCTGGAGGAAGAGCATCCACTTGACATTGAGGATCGAGTTCTCGTGCCATTTCAAAGTCTATATCGTCTCTGTTAGCAAACAGTTTCACTGTCCGAGGAGGTGCTGACGGATGATTACTGTCGTTGTCGTCGTTTGTTGCGGGAACACTTCGTATTGCTAAATGTGTAATTGTAACAGCCTCGGTAAATGGAATGTACAATAGAAGTTCGGGATCATCTTCCTGTGACATTAGAAATGGATCAGATGAGAGTCTTTCTTCGTGTAATTTGAGGACGGCCCGTCCCATATTGGGAACATCTTCATTGAGACATTTCACAGCATCAAGATCGATTTGGGGTCGAAGAGACAACCCCAATCCATCATCACCGTCATCGTGTGCATGACCGTCACATTCATGAGGAAGTGGAACCATTAGACGTTCGATGGTTTGCTGATTGGTACGTTTTCGTTCCAATGTAACGGTAACGAGTTGACGATGAAAGAGGTTTGGCTAAGGAAGCTACTCGTACTAGTCTTATTCTTGTAGTACTTCGAACTTCAAATTTTACCACTGTTCTAGTACTGTAATGATGAAGCTTGTTCTAACACTGCTAACTGGTACTACTAGTATCTTGAATGTTAATGCGACAGTGCTGCGACTTATTGAGCTCACGTGATGTGAAGCCTATTTTAGAGCCTAAAGAAATCAAATTTTAAATTATATGAAATAAATATTGAAAAGATCGCTTCCCCCTCAAATCTGCAGTATCTCATTGTTCATTCCCACATCTCCCCAACGCGCGCCGAGACGGCACAAAATTAAATATTCGAATTTTGTTCGATAATACCGTATTTCGAGGAAGATGCTCGACGAACGCTAATCATTTTTCTCTCGATTGAAGTCGATATCTTCGAATCTGATTGTACAAGCACAAGCACAGTATCCGAGAATAATTCTATTGCCTCAGAGATATGTTACCAGTATATTTTACTTGTAATTCCCAGAAAAGTGGACGTAACAATGACACTGATGATACTGGCGACGAAGACAAACCGCAAGCCCAAAGGTTCCTTTCCTTCATTTGATGACGATGAAATAAGGCTTGAGAAACATGGAAGGAATCCTATTGGTAGTTCAAAAATAAGAACAGCTGATCTAGCCCTGTCGAAGAAGGTGAATATATTGAAAACTCGCTTCACATTGCAAAAGAACAAAAAAGCCATAGTGAATATAGTAGATCGAATTTCGTTGATAGGTGACCGGGATCATAGCAACAAGTGTGATGGTTATCATCGATTAATTCAATGAAGTTATGACGAGATACAGTCTTCAAAATACTATCGTTCGATTTGAATATATGCACTTATAGAGAAGAATGAATAAATTGATAATCGTTGGAATGAAATAGTGGAAGAAACACTGAATGATTTTTGGTCAAAATTTATGAATTTATATACTGGGTTCACGAATAAACATGAATAGTAGAATACTTTTAATATACCTCTCGTCTAACTTCAAAATAAGCAAAATAGGTAAAACATACAATTGTGCGTCGTAATATACTGTAGACAATCAATTAATTGGATCTGAATGACACTTCCCCTCGTCACTCTATTAGCGTTGTCCGAAGAATAGTCAACTTTCGTGACGGATTAGCGCTCTTTCGACTGATCAACTTCGACACTTTGATTGCTGTTAAAGTCCGAACATCCTCGTCGTCTACTGCAACTAGTTTATCTCCAACTTGTACCTTGTCAACGACCACGGACGAATCCTTCACAGCATGGACGACAGGCGCACCATCATCGGGTGTGTCAATTACAACACCCAACTTTCCCGGAGGTGCAAATATATGAAGAATCTCCTCCTTAACATTATTTCCAGGACGGTGGAAGTGTTCTTGATACGAGCCATCATCATCGTATGGACCAAGAGCTGCACCTGTTGCATCAGCGTTAGCAGGAAGAGAAATATTTTGTGTATTTGATCCAAATGTCCCTCCGGCAGATGAGACAGATGTATCTCCGTTCCCGTATGCTTTTGAATAGTCGTAATCCACGGTACCGACACTGTTATAATAAATCATAATAGAAAAAATTGTGGAAAAAGTAAAGAAAATTAGTCGAAGAAGCATATTAATAGTAGCAGCAATAGTCTCTACACAAACAAATAGATCTAATGCAATAACAATAACAATATTTACATGGACAAATAAAAATAACTTACCTCCGATCCCCTAACGCCTGCCCTAACGCACCACCAGTAATTGAAGGCCCAGCCAAGGTGCTGACCTCGTCATCCTTTAGTGAAATACTCCTAGTTGGAGGATTGTTACTTTCGATGGTTGGATTCTCTTTTGATCCTTTCTTGTTGCAGTAAATGATGGCTAGAATGATAATTATGAGTAGAGCTCCACCTGCACATGCAATCCCAATAATTGCAGGCATAGATAGGGGAGAATCTTTGTTATCAGGATTGATAGGTGGTGCCGGTGTAGGACTATTAATAGGTGCACTGTTAGGTACATTATCATCAGCAAATGTTGGCGCCGTGACGTCTGTAACATCCACCAATACTGAATTCCCAGAATTTTGTAATGACTGGACATATTCATCGCGTTGTGCGGAAGTTGCGAGGGCCGATTTGGCTAGATAGTCGTCGGTGATATCCTCAGCGGTACTGATATATGAAACTACTTGATTGTATGTGACAACAAGGCCACCACTGCCTTGTAATCCTCGCCGTCCTCTCATCCCCCGACGTTGAGGGATTTGCTGGAAATTTGTCACGGAAATAGTAGTCCGAAAGGTAGATTGAGGATAGTCGTTCTCATAGTATGCAGTGTTAAAAGCTTCGGTCGTGTCTTCCCAATCATCCTTGGTACTCCCTGAAAAAGAATCAATTCCATCGACTCTCATTATAATCCCCCTCATCGTTTTTTTAGTTTCTGCTGCGGGCGGTGATGTCGAAGGAGACTCCGTAGGACCTGCAACGGGTGCTACTGGTTTAGCAGATGGATTTAAAGTTGGTGATGTTATTGGCGGGGAAGTAAGGGGATTTGTTGGAAATGGCGTTGGACCTGGTGTTGGTGGAAATGTTGGATATGCAACTGGTGGAGCTATCGGTGCGTCAGTAGGTGGATTTGTCGGAAATGCCATTGGACGGAACGGCACTACAGGAGCTTCAGTTGGCACTACAGGAGCTTCAGTTGGCACTACAGGAGCATCAGTTGGCACTACAGGAGCGTCAGTTGGCACTACTACAGGAGCATCAGTTGACACTACAGGAGCTTCTGTCGGAGGAATAAAAATTGGTGCCCCAGTTGCCACTACAGGAGCGTCAGTTGGCGCCACTACAGGTGCCTCAGTCGCCACTACCGGTGCGTCTGTCAGAGCAATAAAAATTGTTGGTGCCGCTGTTGCCACTACGGGCGCAGCAGTAAGAGAAATTGCAACGGGAGATTCGGTTGGATCCAATCTAGCATCGTTATCATCTGGGAAGACAGTGACTGTCATACGCATACCTTTTGTTTCACACCGATCATCAATATCATTGGCAAAAAATATATCCTTCCCTTCTGGACTTGCATCTGCTGCTGTGAAGGTATATGATGTTGGACTTAAGTTTCCAACTGGGATTCGATTAGTTTGAGTGCAATTATTTGTTGGGTGGATGAAAACATTTTGAACTTCATCATCCGTCCAAATAAATGTGATTGTATCTCCCACCAGAGCAGTCTGTGATTTGTATGGTGAGTTGTCAAAAAATTTCTGTGTCCATCCAGTATATAAGTTGCTTTTACCAAGAACCACCGTATTGGTCCAAGATGCAGCAACCAACAAGATTAATTCAACAGCAATAGATTTCATAGTTCAAGAGTATTGTTGAATTGTGGACTCTGACTGGTAGAATTGATTAAACAGTTTCGTTTTTCTTCAATCGCGCCGATGCAACCGATAGGACAATACCGTAGTCGTGTGAAAAGTTTGATGTGTATATAGCTTTCGTTCAATTGTAAGCAGTTGTCTATTGTTGAGCGACGAAATAAATAATCGGGGTGGAAACTGATTATCTAGCTACAGTAAGTTAGTCTATTTCTGTTGTTGCTTCAAGTAATGCGGTTGGTGGTCACTTGTATGCAAATTAAAATAAAAGGCTGAGCGAATGAAAGAATGAATCTTGTCAATACAAAATTTTATCGTCGAATACGCATTTAAACATGCATACACTGTACATCGCGTGACATCGCGTGTAATTAATCTGTGTGTGTGTGTGATTTCTAAATAGTAGCGTTCACCGCCAAAGACGACGCCCTCTCCAACAAAGGCGCCCGGTTGTTTGTCGCCTTGTGTATGTGTGCAGTTTACGGTATGCACGACTCACTAAAAATCTCATTTCGCCAAAATTAAACATGAAAAACGACTAAACAAAAATAAATCATGTCGGGTTTTCAGTCATACTAAAAATAAATATTACGGTAGCTATTACAACTAGTAGATGAACAAGCCAAGAATTCAAGGCAGTCAAGAGAAAAGTACAAAAGATGATTACAATTGTCAGTCAGTAGTCAGCTTACTGATTACTGCAAGGAAAATATTTGACAATGGCTTTGAAATCCCATTACTACTACATAGATAGACGATGGATATGTATAGGGTGAAAGCTGTGCTTCTTCTTAATTGACATAAAATGTAACCTAGTTATAAACCTACTTACTGTATTCTACTACTGCTGACTCTTCACGAATATTCTATGCTATTTGTACTATTGATCTACGGGACTGTGGTAAAATTTTGTAGCATCAAAATCTAGATGTCATATATTTCCTACTATCATTATCATTAGCATTGCATCCTGCTCAACTAAAACTTTTGACACTATTGTTAACATTATTTTTTAGGGTATTAGAGAATGATACAAAAGTGCTCAGTAACAAATAACATATAAAACAATAAAAATCGTACTGATCTTTTTCTCCGGGTTCGACTACTCTTCTATGGGAGCTGTTCTAATGATGGTCAGCTTTCGAGATGGATTAGCACCTTTCCTACTGATCATCTTCGAAACTTTTATGGCTGTCATGGATCGTACATCCTCGTCATCGACAGCAACTAATTTATCTCCGACTATAATTCGATCTGCAATCACGGATGTGTCCTTCACCGCATGTACCACAGGAGCTCCATCATCTGGTGTGTCTATTACAACACCCAACTTGCCCGGTGGAGCAAAAATATGTATAATTTCGTCCT